>WEIU01010365.1:50024-74504 GCA_013389925.1 Aegithalos caudatus
TTTTAATATAGGGGATTTATTAAAAAAATACTCTCATCAACATTCTAGCATTACTAACAAAACAGAGGAGATGACAAAGGCAGTCAAGCTCTCTTCAAACTTTAAATCTAGACTCGGATACCTGCGGCTCTAAATCAGGAGATGAGGAATCTCTTGGGTCTGACCTGTCCCTTGTATTGCAGGTATATGAACTTTTTCTTTTGCCTATCAATTTTAGGCTGCATTGCTCTTTGAACATGAAAAAAACCCAGCAGAAATGCAGATTCTGTGGGAGCAGATGATATGGTCACACTTTCTAACAGAAAGCTTCATGAGCCAGTGCTTGGATAATCAAAAGTTCAACTGCAAAAAGCAAGCACACAGGTACAAAAAGGATCTCAGCCTCAGACCACAGCGGAAGCAAAAGTTACCTCTGCCAACTTAAAACCAAAGCCAATAGGATTCCATTTCTATTAAAATATTGAAGTCTTAAAGTTTCAGTAATCTAAATACACTTTTTAAAAGTCATGACGTTGCTGTTTGACATTAAACTGACATGATACCAGTGCAGTGTCACACTTCACTGCAGCCATTATTTACAAGGTCTCTCTTTTTGTCCTTTTTTTTTTTGCTGAAACACCCATTCCCATCTCTCTCTCTCTGAAGTTTGCTCCTCATCACATTTGCAGTTTTCCCGAGTTGTGCACAGACACCTCCTCCCTCCTGGCTCTCTCCTGGAGGATCCTGCCCCAGCTCTGGATGATTCCCAGCCCACCACGGAGGCCTCACCTCTCCCTGATGGACCAACACATGGAATTCTGTCAGCAGGACCAGGTGGGTTTGCAGATGAAACAGGCAGCTCCAAGCTGGGCTCAGTTCATCAGAGGTGGCTGAACGTGGACATCTACAATTCCTGCATTTCTAAGGCAAGGACCATACAAAAATTATAAACACTGTATGGTGATGAAAATATCCTTGGAGATAGATGCTTCACACTGGATTGCTATTGCTGCTTCTAAAGACCATCTCCAGTTAGTTCTAGAGATCAAAAGGGAAGAAAGTGAATTTTCTCCTGTTGCAATATGCTTATGAACATGTATAAAAAGTGGTCAAACCCCAGGAAGGGTCCCTGTTTCTTTTATGTACAATAATTTAAATCAGCTCAATACATCTGTAATACCTAAAAAAATTGTTTCATGATTTTAAGTCCTTCATGCATTATGAGGAAGTTCTGGATTAAAGTGATGGTAGAGTGGATGTTGCTTCTGTCTGGGACTCTGGTGTCACTCCCCTGTGGAGTCTGTCAGGGACGCATTGCTCAAATCTTTAGTTTTTTAATGGTATCAAGTCTCTTTTTCAGCAGCTCTCCAATTTCCTGAACTGAGTGATGGTAACTGCTCTGGACCTTCCCTTGCACAGTCTTTGTAAACTTTTTTTCTTCCTGCAAAGTGCAAAAGAGAAATCACTCACTCCACAGCAACTGTTTAAATTCCCTCTTTTTAAAACTTTCTCCAATATCTCAAACATCAAAAGGGAATTGCTGAGGATTACGGTGTTTGCACAGGGAATCTCTTACCTGTAAAAGCAGAGTGTCCTTGAGGGACAGTTCTTCAAGTTTTAGTGCAGTCAGAATGATTTCAAGCCCTTTGATATGATCTATTACATTGGAAGTTAATGTCTGGAGTTCAGTTACATAATCCAGGAAATGGGTAAATACAGGAGGCTATAAAAACAAACACAGGTTTTGAATTTATAAACACAAATTCATGTCCATTTTATATAACTCACTTGATAATATATAATTCTCTTCTTCCCACCAGAGCTAAGCTATAATTTACCTACACACACAAACACTCCCAGCTGACAAGTTTACTGTGGTGCATTCCAGGCAGGAAGGTCAATGACACTCTGAACTGTATTTCTCATTTAAAAACTGTCACATGATGCCACAGATATGACATGTCACTGATTTTAGACAGCAAAAATTAGCCCCAAGTAATCATTGCCCACATCAACCTCCACAAGTTTATGAAAATCAGTTCATGTTATCTATCCTGATTTTTCTTTCAGTATAAATAAGCTGTGATTAGGGGTGGGGGAAGAGAGAAAGAAATGTTGTTTGTACCATTGCTACACTGCTTTCTTTTTTTTTCTTCTTCTTTTTTTGCAGGTTGGATTTAAAAGGTCGGAGGACACTGTCACAGTAACTTGATACCCACAGGGCCATGGAGATCGTCTGGAAGAAAGGTAAAAATATGTTCTAAGTTGCATTTACAGGAGGTTTCTCAACTCATTTTAGTGCTCCTGGTAAAACAGCATGATTAAAAATAACCAACAAAATCCCTCATGAGTTCTCGTGAGTGACTGAGATCAAACTTCCACTGTTTCAGACCCAACATTTCTACCCCACAGTACTCCCAATTTTCTAGTTTCCAAAGGGAAAAAATAATACCTCAACAAAGAAGACTAAGTTTTCTAACAGGTTTGGATGAGTTTTCAAGGTGCCATCTCTGACTTCAATCAAATCACCTTTACATTTATTGAACAAGTCTGAAAAGAAAAAAAGAAAATCCTTACTTGAGGATGAAATAATCATCTTAAATGTGCATTTTCTGTACACCAGGCATCTGGGTGCAGTGTGCAGAACTGACCACTGAGATAATGAGTCCTCTCCATCTCCTCTAATTACAAACATTTCCACATCCCTGATGAGCCCCCCTGACCCAAGCACCAGGAGAAGGAGCTGCCCAGGCTGGGAGATAAATGCACTGAAGGGCACAGCACGTTCTGAGCATGCAGCAGCTCCAGCACACAAGCCAAAGGCAATCCCAGTCTTGTTCTCAAGCTTTCACAGGGTCTGCAGATGCATCACCACAGCCCATCCCTGCAGGCACTCCACAGCCATCCTCAGACAGCCAGGAAGCTCTGCCTCAGTGGCTGGTCTTGAATTACCATTTACCTGTCAGTCGTTCTACTAAAGACTTGAAACTATTTCCTATTCTTTCCTGGATTTCTGCTGAATCTTCTGGAAAAAAAAAAAAAAAAAAGAAAAGATAAGCTACAAACTTTTGTTATTTTCTGCTTCCAAAAAATCAAGATGCATTCAAATGCAATTTAGTGTCAGTATTCAAAAGTGAATGCAACTGCTTCCAAAGAGGAGCCAGTATTACAGCACCATATAATGTGGAAAAACCAAGACTTACATAGAACATTAAATGAAGGCACTGCCTCTCAGATAATTTAGTGTCAGACAGAAAATTAACACACAAGTAACAGTTTTGAGTCCACATCCTCCAACGCCCAGCAGTTTTTCAGACTAAACAGAGACATGTGGCTCCCTCCCACCACACACCACCGCAATGTGGTCAAACCCCTGCCCCAAACACTTACCTAAGCCATTGGTATCTAGTTCATAAATATCACTAACAAGATAAAACAAGCTAGTCTGGCACTGACAGCTGCCATTGCTGAAGAAGCCAGCCATTCGGGTAGGAGGAGGGCCAAGGACAGGATACTAGGCAAGAAGCAAAGAAAAAGATAAAGGTGTTGCAGCTTTTCCTCATCCCACCCAGTGCCTGGCACATCTCCCAGTCAGTCACACACCACAAACCCAGGGGCAGTTAAGTGCACTCTGCAGCCTGCACGAAGCATTCACGGTCAACACTTGGGAAGAGCTTTTTTTGCCTTACTGGTACCTGGATTTTTTGCTCTAGAAACTTCTTCCCTGAATCCACCGCCGCTTCCAGCTGCTGCAGCAGGGCTCGGATTGTGTCAATCTTGGATGAGACCCCGTTCTCTGCAGTCTTTTCAGAATTCTTTGGTTGGATGGTGTGACCAAGAGTTGGGAGCCCGCTCACCAGCCTCAACGTTAAAGACCGGATTCGCAACCACAGCGTTTCCTCCTCCAGGGAGAGCTTCCGATGCTCCTCAGAAATGTCCCTAGGGAAAGGCACCAAAGCTCTTCAGGAAAATGCTCCAGGCACAAAAGCTTACCCACAGCTCCCCGGTTCTGTCTGGTGAGGAACGAGTGGTCAGAAATTCAGAAGACTTAATATCTATAAAAGGGCAGCACTGCCAGATGGGGTGGATGGTGCCTGAGTCAGCCAGCCCAAGGAACACTGAAATATGGGAATTGCCCCGGAAGGAATTTGCTATGTGTGAGTTGAGGATATTTCTACTCACCTGTCTTTTGGATCCCAGCTAAACAAGACTGTCAGGTCTCTGTTGTCACGCAGATCTTTCCATGGAATGTCATCCTCCTCTGGGCTCAGACTCATGGACTTTATACTTTCTTCTAAACTGGTTGATCTGTAGGTAAGAACAAACAGCACTAAATCAAACATCTGATCACTGCAAAGGGAGAACAGCTCCCTAACAGACCATGTTCTGTGCACTGCTCAGCTCTTCCCTCTGTCAGGAATGTGACACACACGGCACTGACAAGGATGTGAAGGGACAGCAAATCAGAACCACAGAATCCCAGAAGTTGGAAAAGTCCTTTAAGATCACCAAGTCCAAGCACCAGTGCAGCACCACCACCATGGTCACCATGGCCTCAGTGGCCTCCCAAATGTTTCCTGAACACTTCCAGGCATGGTGACTTCCCTGCTTCCCTGGGCAGCCCATTCCAATACCTGACAACCCTTTCCATGAAGGAATTTTTTTAAAACCTCCTCAGTACACCCCGAGACCACCAAAAGCAGAATGAAGCTTTATCAGCAGAGCTGCAGCTCTGAGGTTTCTGCAGGTACAACTCCCCAAGGCCCACTACTCCCAGTTTCCTCAGGCCCACTCCCAGTTTCCCCATGGCAGGAGCTGTACTCACATATTTGCTTCAAGTAGGAGGTCCAGCAGCATCCGCTCGGTGCGAACCTGCGCGAAGTGGAGGGAGGAGTTCAGCCGGTTCCTGAACGCGATGAATTCCGGGATCTTCTCGAACGCCCCGTACTTGTAGGCTTGGATGATGTACTCTGAGGTCTGCAACACAGCACACACCACCCCTCATTAATTAGTGACCCCCCAAATTAGGAGCAAAGTCACTGCCGAGGAACTGCATTTCTGTGGTTTTTGTGAGCCCAGAGGTGCAGGACCTGGCAGATCCTCAATCCCTGGGAGGAGTTTGTGCTTCTGCTTCTCCAAGTCACCCAAGCAGTTTTTTCTAAACTGGGAATGCCCAGATGCTCCATGGGCAGTGAGGTTTAACAACCAAACCAACACTAAACATCACGTCCTTGTCACCACAGTGAAAAATACTTCACAGTATTTACTTCATGGATGCTTTTGGAAGGCTTTTTTTCCTTTTCCTTTTAGATGAGTGATTCAAATCATTAAATCACCATTTCACTGTGAGAAATCATTCCAGGCAAAAGAAATAGCACAGATTTTCTAGAACTGACTTGGATATACATCACATATCACTGCAACATAGATTAAAAAAATTACTCACACATAATTTGTTTCTCTTTTTTATTAGAGTTTTGAATACAGCATCACACAGTGTGTACATGGCACAACACACACACCAAAGGAAACTTTCAGTGTCCATGGGATATTTTGCTTTCCCTCTGATGAAATGCAGCAATACAAGGCAGGCAGCCAATATTTCACTTCAGTCCAAGCAATCTCCAAAAAAAGAGATTTTTATGATGAAGGAGCCCCAGACAAGCAGTGTTTTAATGAAAATGTCTAACTGCAGACACAGAGTGATCTATTTCTGCTCCCAGCCACAAGTGATAGCTGAGTTTTTACATCAGAATTACCCCACAACTGAGAAATTCTGGCAAATCAACTATTTGCTTCTGAACAAGGTTATGAGCTACACTGAAGATGAGTGGCACCAAAAAAGGCTTCTGCTTAACTGAATTCTGTATGGTCCTAACAGACTCAACCTGTCTGGAAGGCTCTGAGAGACCAGAAGGCTCACAGATCCAAAACACATTTTTTTTCCCCTCCAAACCAAGAAATGTCCTCTAGGGAGTTGTGTTTATTTTTTTTTTCCCTAAGTAATTTGGTTATTTGCACTGAATGAAAAAAATATTCCAAATATTCAACAACATACCCTCTGATCAACAGCTTTGCAGAGGTGACTGTCAGGGACTGGGCTATGGGCTCTAATTCAACTGCATCCACGTGGTTTTTAAATGCCCCCAGGACACGTTGGAGTGGTTTGCCTGCAGTATCTGGAGAGATTAAAGATGGGTGGACACAAGAAAATGAGAGAGATTACTGGTGATTCTGCATAGCTGAAGGAGCACTATCTCGAGGAGGATAAAGTTGCCTTTTTAGTTTTGGCCAAATATAGCAATGCTGCCTTCTCTCTCCTCCCTGTCCTTGGCATCCTCTCCCAGAGCAGAATAGTGGCAGGATTGCACAGCATCCTACATGGCTGTTACTCATGGGATCACTCTGACACAGGATTCACGTCAGGCTGGGAAGTTCAGCAAGTCAGGAGAACGGATTTATCCAAAGCAAGAAGTCTGATTCAGGAGCTCTATTTTTATGCCAGACTTCATTTACATCCCACACTTCCTGCTCCAGGCAGAGTCCCACACACAGCTCTGTGCTGTGACATTCCAGCTATCTCAGCATCGACCTAGGGAGGAGCAGGCAGCACCAGAAATCTGTAAAAAAAGAACTTTTAAAGGATAGTCACCCTTGAACACTGCAGATGTGGTTACAGGGCTTGAGTGGGAGCTGCTCCAAGCACCCTGAGCATAAAGGGGCAGCCCTGGCACAATCACAGCAGCACAGAAACTGGGGGCAGATCCTGACCTTGTGACAGGTTTTATGGCAAGGAATCCTCCTTCATCCCCACTCTTGTCACACCACAATCCTCAGGGAACAGCACCCTGAACTGAGCCTTCACCTCCTGCAATTCCCAGTTGCAGGAACAGCTTTTGAGGTGTCTCCCATCAAAAGGATCTTAAGGAGACAACCTCTGGAAGTGTCCAGAGCACAGGAGACATTTGGAGACCTGAGAGCAACATCAGCTCCTGGTCCTTTGGCTGCAACACTGCCTCCAAGATATGATGGGAGTAGTTCCAGAGTCCCAGCCTCATCTTGTCCCATGAGGAATTCTGTCCTCCTGCTGCAATACTTCTGGCCTCTGGAAATCCCAATATTTGAAGGTGAAGAAGCAAGGCAGCACCTTTTTGGGATTTCTGGAACATGAGCTGTGTTTTCCTGCCAACAGCACCTGGAGTGCAGCCACCACCATCCATGTACAGACACTGAGCCACTGGAGACATCCAACTCTTCTGCCACAATCACCTCCATCATTCATGCCACAGGGAATAACCTGCTCCCAAGGGAACCACACCTCAGTTTTGATTGTTTTCCATGGAAAGATGATTTCTTGATGCTTTACAACACTGTTTTCCCAAGCAGATGAATCACATCCAGAAGTTTTTTCAGTTTTCCACCTGGCGCCCAGCAGTCGTGGGTTTCATTCAGACAGTTGGTTCCAGGGATGTTCTTCATTAATATCCACCAAATGACTTTTAAACAAAACTGAAAAGTTCCACCTCAGTTAAAAATTCCCTGAAATCCACAGCCTCTTAGCAAGTAGGAAAAAAAATGAGCAATTGAGGGATGCAGAGCAGAGTGAGCTCCCACCCCACTGAAAAATCCATGTGCATCCCTCAGGAAAACCTCTATATCAGACACAGTTCAGAGGAACTTGGCACCTACACTCCAGGCACAGGGAAATTGCAATGGGAATCCTGTGCACAGGAACACCTGGGCTGCCACCAGGGCAAGCTGCTGCTTCTGAGTGGTTTCTGTGTGAGAACCTTTACTGCTCAGTACAGACAATTCCCGTGTTTTTATCTCTTGTTGGGAGAGTGGGAAAGCAAATTGTGTGACTGCAGAGCCTCTGGAGCCAACTTAGCCAGTGGCAGATTTACAATTGGACTGCACCTTTGTGTCTTAGGAAGTAAAAAAAATCTTCTTCACCTACCTCTCAACAGTGTCCAGGGTGTAAAATACACACAGGATATGTTCCCACTCCTCAGAATGGGATGGCCCCTTTACAGTGAAGTGCACCCCCACCATCCACTGAAAACACACAGCTCCAGTGTTTGTAACAAAGGATTCATCCTGTGCCATCCCCATCCTGAGCCATCAACACTGGCTGCTGGGTGACTTTGCAAAATGCCAGATTTATGACACCAGCACTTATTTCCACATGACATTCCACTTCATTTTTTGCATAAAATCACAAACATTCATTTAAAAGCAATCATGCCTGTTTTATGAGGAGCACTAAAACTGCCTTTAACAGAAAAGATGCTGAAACAAAACCTTATGTAACAGTAACTCACAAATTCTTGAGTTGTAGAAAATGCAGGCTGCATTTACTGCAAAGCTGCACCTACTCCTGCTCTTTGTTATGTTTTAAACCACTACATTTGCACATGCCTTGCACAGAGCTTCTCTAAGACACTTTGCTGTGTTACAAGCATGGGGAGGACTTCTTTCAACTTACATCTTTCTGGTTGGAGTGGAAAAACCTGAGTGCAAAGTTGCAGGATTGGGAAGCAGCAGCGTAGTGGCCCAGGGAGCCGGCGTAGCGTGTCAGGAGATAACTGCAACAAACAGCACGAGGCAAAGGTCAGCCACTGCCTTGGGAAGCAGCTGCACAGGAGACATCTGGACATTTAACAGCATTAACAGCATTCATGGGCAAGTTCAGGCTTTTAGTGGAATGAATTCTCAATTTTTTAAAAGCAGTATGTGAGGGAATGGAGTTCTTTCTTCACCTTAAGGGGGCAAGAGCTGCTCAATGAGAGACCCCCAAACACACCAGCCAAGGACTTGGGTGTGTTGGGTTTCCCTGGTGCTCCCAAGCTGGAACACCACGCTCTGACCTGGCAGCCAGCCAGCCATTTCACCAATCTCCTTCAGATTAATTAATACTCTAATAAATCCAACACAGATCACAATCACACGGTGAAGACACCCTACAGCAAAGGGGACCATGCAGCAGACACGCCACCCAAAAATCCCAGAACACTTTTTTTACACAACAGCAAATGAAAACGTGAGGATCTGCTGAACTCTGGGTGGCCAAGGATGCTGCAGAGCTGTGAGGATGGGGCCAGCAGCACGGATTATTCTCAGTATGTACCACCCACCCGATGGTGTCGTGCTGGATGTGCTTGGCGTCCAGGCTGGAGTAGAGCTCCGACACAGGCTCGAAGGCGCCGAGCCGGCAGTAGATCCGGATGAGCAGCAGCTTAAACTGGGCATTGGAGGGGCTGTGAGACAGCCCTTCCTCCAGGAGAGTCAGGCACTGCCACACAGCTGCCTCTTCACCTGGGGACAGACAGCACAGGTGGGTGTGAGCAGGGACAGGCGCCGGCACAATTCCCTCTCCCCACGTTACACAAAGCTCAGGGCGCTGCCGGGGATTTCAGTGTGCAGATGGCCCAACCTAACACCTGCTCCAGCACTCCAGCTGCTCCCTGAGGGAATGCTGGGGGAAATAATCCCTCCCAGGGAATATCTAGCTCACATCTGCACAGAGCACACTGCAGGCAAAGTGACCTTCCCTGATGAATCCTGGGCTGTCTGGGAATTCCAGCCTGCACACTGCAAAAGAGCCAGGAATTCCAGGGCCCACGTTCACCTTCCCAACAGAAACCTGACCATGGATTTACTCAGGTTAAAGAGTAAATCTTCCTTGGGAAAGACAAGGGTGAAACAGGTCACTACATGGAAGGGCAGGAATAGACACATGGACACCCAGCACTGGACACTGTGGGATTAAGAGACTACACAAGGAGAAAGGGTGGAGTACAGGCAAATTTAATACAGGGAACAGGTCCCAGCAAGTCTAGAAACAAGGGATCCAAAAGGCAAAGTATGTGAGGAAGAGGAAAAACTCTGTTCTCAAAACAGTCCTGGTATCAGAAAGGAGTTGTCAGCAGAACTCAGTCAAAGGGAGAGAAAAATGAATTAATCAGAAAAATTAAATCTGTATAGAGGTCAGTGAGGTTCAGGGCAAACAGCAGCTGATCAGAGGAACTCTTGAAATACCTCATATTGCAAAAAAAAAAACAAACAATCCAGAAAGCTCCAGGCCTAACAAGCCATGCCAGGCACTCACTGGCCACAGGGACAGTCTCCCTCCCTTTCCCAACCTCCCACAGAGATATTAGAGCAAGGCACAATTTTGGGAACATACCTTCCAACCACAGATCAAGCAGCAGGTGAACTGCAAGCAGGCAGTAATAATCTGAAAACTGCAATTCAGTTTTCAAACAAGATTTCCCTAAAAAGAGGAAAAAAAAAAATCCCAGTTACCCTTGAATTACTAGGAATGCTGCCAGCTGATCTCACAGTCAGGGTTATTGAGTGGCACCATGATCAGAAAGAGCACCACAGTTTAATTTATAAATTCAGATTTGTCTTGAAATCCAAACAACTTTACACATCACGGAGTGGCCTTTGGGGCACTTCAAACATTGACATCTGTTGGAAGAAGAACTGACTCCCACAGCTGCAAAATTAAAAAATTAATAACTCCTCCCCACAACTGCGTCCTATGCACTTCAGTGAGAAAACCTGGCTTTGCTTAAAAGCACAGGCAATCCTGAAAAATGCAAACAGACTATCTGAATTACCCAGGAAACAACAACAAAATAAATTTTAAAAAAATAAAAGGAATCACAATTGAGGGAAGGTGAGGGGTAGAATCAGAAAGGAGAAAGCCAAGTTTTCTCAGCGTTACAGATTTCCCTCACCAAACTCCAGCCCGTGGCGATATCTCAGCATCAGCTCCCGCACCACTGCCAGCTTCTGCCTCTTCTCCATGGCGTGGTAGATTCCCAGGAGCCTGGAGAGCTGCACCACACACAGATGCTGCTGCAGGGCCTTGATGTCACCGGGCAGAGCCACCTCGTTCTCGGCCGCCGCCGCCAGCGGGATCACGTCCAGCAGCTGCCGGATGAACTGCACGAGAAACCCGGGGGAAAAGGCTGCAGGGCTGCACCAAATGGGGGAGAAGCATCATCTCCTCCCTCCAATCCAACAAAAAAACATCCACATGGATGTTTCCACCTTGGAATGTTTTCACCTTCCACGCTGAAGCTGTGGTTCGAGAGCAGCCTGCAAGATGTTTTTTTTTTTTTGAGTTACTCAATTTGGGTTTTTTTTAGCTGCTTGGGGTTTTATTAAGTTACATTGAACAGATGGAAGGAAGAAAAATCAGAGGCAGGTTTTCAATTCATTGATACACCAGGGAGTTCAAGCACCTGTTAACACTCATGGTAATAAGAGATGCAATTAAAATAATTAGTTACTGACAGGCTTCTCAGCACACTTCCAGGCAATGATGGTTTTGCATTGCTACATTCTCCCTCAGCTCTGAAGTAATGTGCACTACCCAGTGAGGTCATCAACTCTGATTAATGACTTCTTTTTGGAATTAAGCTGTAAGAAAAGCAGCTTCTCATTGTTTAGTTTTCATGGGAGACAAAAGACTCCTCACAACCCACAGGGCTGGGCAGCAGCTTCTTGCCCTAAAACCCAACATTGTCTGCAAACTTAAATCTGAGTTAAAGCCACTGAGTTTGGTTTTGCTACACTTGGTATTGACACAGAAGAACTGCATCAAATGCAAGCCCGAGGCAAAAAGCTCAGGAGCAACACCAAGCACAACAAACACCAATTCCAGTTTTCCCAAAGAATTTGATGAATGCTGTGTTGACAGATCTTTTCAGTCTGAAACTCTGCCAAGCTGAGCAAGGTCAACCACATCATTGCCTCTGCTCTCCAATTTACACCTCTAGGAAGTCAAGGTTGGTGTCATGACCATTATTTCTGGACTATCTCACACGTCAGTGGCCCAGCAAGATCACGATCTCAGCCACTGAAGTGGAACTCCCATGTCAAAACTCATCAGCACTTCAGCACCACAGAACCTCCTCAGCTCCTCATGTCCTTGACCAAGTTAAACTGCTGCACATGCTGCTTCAGGGACAGCCAGAAAACCACCCAATACATCAGTCTGACACAGTCTATATTCCAGAATATATTCAGTAAATCAGCAGCAGTTTTAAGGCCAGACAAAAAAATTTCAAAGTCAGAGTCATGGTTTTACAAGCACTGTGACAAAACTGGAGTCTGGACTATTATTAAATACAATTTTTCCACTCCTGGTTTGGAATTTGTTTCCTGGAAAGTTAGGATGAAACCTGTTCAGTACTTCAGGGTTCTCTTACAATGGAATCACCATTTCCAGGGCTAGGAGTTCAATATCCTGCTGGCCACATCTCTTGCCAATGAGCTAGAGGCACACCTTTAAACATAAAGCATCAGCAACAGCCACCCCTGCCACAGCCACTGCTCCCAAAAGCAGCTGGGGCTGTGGGCAGAGCTTGCATTAGGAGTCAAAAAATACTTTAATAAACCAAGAACACCTCACTACCTACACTTTGTTTACCAACATTTTATCCCCAGGCTCTGGCTGATCCCGGATTCTCTGCCCTCCCCAGTGCTGATCCCTGGAAACAATGGCTCAGACAAACACTGGGGTGAGTGACAGAATTCCCAGCTGCTGAAGTCACTCCAGGCTGCTCATGACTCTGCACAAATGGGCTTTTCAGAGAAACTCTTTTCCAGAGAGTTGTTTCAGAAAGAGATTCTGGAAAAAAACTGCCATAGGTGCCTCCATGACCCCTGGATTTGGGTCAATGTTCCCTTCTTTGGCACTGCCAGCAAAGCCTCTGTGACATCCCTGCATGGGATGAGGGGGCAGCTTCTTCCCATTAAACAGAAACTTTGAGCTCAAAGCACCCTGAAACCTTGAAAAATGGGAATAAAAATGCCAAAGGAATACCAGATCTGAGACTCTGCAGGATCAAACTTAGCTTTAAACCTTCAGTGAAAATCCTCTGAATGAAACTTCACACGTGTTCAGATGTTCATGATATTTTCTACAGCACAAAGAGCTCTCTGAATTTCAAGCAGAAAGTAAAAAAATTGATGTTTCCAGTCTTTTAATATGATCCACAGGTATTTTAAGATAAAGGGACCAGAGTGCAAACAACCACTGCAGTTCCTGCCACCACTTCTTGATATTTCCTTACCTTTGTGTACTGGCTGGCTGGGAGGAGATCCACAAACACTTTGAGATCAGTAAAACAGCAGGGCTTGTCCCCAAATTTTTTGAAGTACTGGAACATTAATTCTTCTGGATCACCTAGGAAAAAGGCCAGGTCACCTTTATAAGATTCTCCAGCAGAAGTGAAATCTGTAAAATCACTACGAGAAATCTTTGTTCTTGCTTTCTTTTCCCCCCTACTTCACGATTACAGAGTGATTTAGGAAAGAGAGCTGCACTACTGCAGATTTTATCAGAGGCTCAATGTCTCTGGTAACCAAGGACATATTAAAAAAAGCCCAAGAGCTTCATTCAAGCTCCTTTAGCAGATAAGAGCTCAGCAATCCAGACAGGCACTTGCAGCCTCCGCTTATCTCACCACGCCTTCTTTTAGGATGGAAAAACAAAAGGAATTAGGAAGCAGCACAGATGTTGCTCTAATCACATTCCCTTTAATTGATTCCCTAAATGCCATTTTGTGATGTAGGTTTTTAAAAAGCAAACCTGGCCTTGCTTGCCATAAAAACTTAAATCAAAACCCAACCAGAGATTCCAGCGCTAACATTAAGGCTTCCCACCAGGAATACAGTGTCAGTGACTGGATGCTCCTAAACCCCTGAGGTCCTGTTGCAAACCTCCCTGCTGATTTTTCCAAGCCTTGGAGTAGCCTGGAAATACTCCCCTCTCCTCAAAGCTCATCTTCCAACGCTTTGAAAATTCTTTACATACAGAACAACAGGCACCCTTTCCTAATGAAAACTGTATTTAACTCAGAGATTGAGCAGGAAGTTTGTGCTTTCTCCCCCTCTCCCCAGGAGAGAGGGGCAGTTTCTCACCCAGTTTGTACTCATCATTGCAGCCCCTGTGCCGCAGGCGCCTGATCAGCTCCAGCTTGGCCAAGTAGGGTCCCCGGAGCGGCCGGGAGCTCCGGGATTCCTCCGTTATCCTCTCCTCGATGAAGCTCACAGCCTGCTCGATGGAGCAGTGCACCTCTCCTTCCAGAGAGCTGCAACCACACACACAAAAGGGTCTTGGAGAGTTCCCACTCATAACACAAGCTCAGCATGCTGCCAGACAGGGAAATGGTGGATTCTCCAGCTCAGTCACCACAGAAAACGTGAGCTGGAGGAGTTCTATAATGTACAAACTATTTCCATAAACTATTCCCAGCCTCCAGATAAAAGCAGGGAAAACACACAGAACAAAGCAGGGAAAAAAGCCTCATTTGGGGTCTGATATCAAGAAGTCATTCTAATATTCAACATATGAACCCAAACAATTTTCTGTAGCACAAATCCACAGCAAAATTCAAAAACAAATCCACAGCAAAATTCTCAACTTACTGCTCTTCCTCTGCTGGCGGTGTCCAGGATTCATCAATGAGTTGAAACACTGAATCAAAGTAAGTTATATAAAACTGCCAATCATCTGAGCTGAAACAAAAATCAGGCACAGGACAAAATTTAGGGAATTGCCAAAACAATTAACAGCTAAAACTACATTTCTTGCCAAAGCTGAATTAAGGAATAATGCATAATCATATTACAGAAAAAAAACCCAATTGTAATCATAAACCTGTTTCCCCTTGAAAAGGTCTCAAATGTTAGGAATACCATCATCCTGAATTTCTGGAACCATATTAAGCACAACCATTTCAATTCAAAACTGAGGCAAACTATGGACTCTCCTCCTAAAATTCACATTCCTGTCAGAGCTCAGCAACATCCCCACAAAACACAGGGATGCATTTAACTTATATCTAACATGAGAGCACAGCTAAATTCAAAAGCAAACACCACATCTCTCCTGACAGTCTGAGACAGATTTGATCCCACTGGAATGTTCTGTCTCCTGATGCATCTGTTCCAAGCATTACGTGCATTTCCCACCACGAAGTCTGGCCAAATGGGAGAAATTTAGATGTAGAAAATTTAATGTAAATCATGGACAGGATGACAACTGCAAAGTCAGAGCTAGACAATCAGCACAGAATTTAGAAATAATGAGGTAAACAACCTTTCATTACATTAATGTGTTGCTAAATTCTGCCTGGAAAAAGCAGCAACTCCATTCCTGACCCTGACTCTCCCCGTGACCTCCACCGTGCCTGGCTTTGGAGTGCAATCTTTGGAAGAGCTTCCCGACATTCTCCTATTTTAACCACAAAAGCCAGCAAACAAGGCCATTCCCAAACAAGTAGGGATTTTTGTTGCCTCTCTTTGGCAGGACTGCAGGAATCCTCTCTCACTTTTTGAGCAGCAGCCTCCTGGCCAGCGCGTTGCACTCGGGCCACCTGTGCAGCTTCTTGTACATGGCCATGCACTTGTTCTCCCGGCTCTGCAGCTCACTGGTCAGCTTCTCTGCAGCAAAGAACATGGAAAGATCAGCTCTTCCCTGAATAAACCTTCCCTATTCCCTGCATAAAGCTTTACTCCAGCCCAGCACCAAAACACCAAGCCTAACACAGCAGCAGCCCACAGAAAGATTTCGCACGGAAGCCTTCATGTCCCAATTCCAAGTGCATTTTAATCTTCAGGTGAACTCCTCTTAAAATGAAGATATTGAAGACTTTCCAGTTTTGAAGATGGCAGCTACAACTGAGAACATGATCCCAATTTATCACTGCAAAGCTCAGCCCTGAATAGTTTAAATACCATAAACCAAGTAGGTAAAACCAGGCTGTACAAACACCTCCAGTGTTTACACTGAGGTCAAAACTGGTGTCAATTCAGGCTTCCTAAAATTTTTCATTTTTTGGAAGCAGTGGACAAGTCTGAAGCAAAGGGGAACTGCTGTATACTCCACACAACTCTGATTTATTAAAGAATAAATTATTACCTCCAAGTTTTCCCCTCACAACATCTAAGGCTTCCTTGTACTTCTCCAAACGTTCCAGGATCATGTAGTACAGTTCCACCTTAAAAGAAAGATTAGACTGCAATGAAATTTGCCAGGAAGATCATACCCAGGTGTGCCAAAAGAGAAAACAGGGGATACCAGGCATGCAAAGCTATCTTTAGTATCCCAAAGGGTGCAATACTCAAATTTAGGTCTTTTTCTCCATTCTTTGTCCTCAGGTTTTTCTTGGGGCCTCCCAGAGAGCAAAGGACTTCAAATCAAACACCAAAAATTGCCTCAGCCACAGGATTCTGAGGCCCTCCTAACTCCCTGCTTTTGGTTTTCCTTCTGTCTCCTACATTCACATTTAATTGCAAAATATTATTGATCAAGTTTTCCAAGGCAATCAAATTCCCTTAACGGTGCATTCCTTGCCTGGACAAAGTTCAAACCAAGCCTTACTTCAGCCTCAGCTTCAATCTTGTCCTCTTTCACCATTTTTTCCACCATTCTCTCAGCAAGTGGCAAAAACATGGTCTTGGAGAGGTTTTCATCCTGTGCTGAGATAGACTGAGGAAGAGAGGGATTATTGTAACAGCTCAGCAACTGTCTGTGATGTCCCACCCACTGCTTTTTCACTTTGGAAGAGGAAAAGAAACCAACCCAGGTGCTCCAATCCCCCCCAGACACCAGTTTGGAGCTGCCATCTGTGTGACCTGAGAGTGCAACTGCTCTGGGAAAAGGCAGCAATTAAATTGGTGCTACACAGAAAAAGCTCATTTTTGATCACATCAGCCAGAGCCCTGCATCTCTGAGCACACAAACCTTGGGCTAAAAACATGGAGCCAGAACACTTCTGTGTTTTAAACAGCACAGGATTTTAGAGAATGTGATTGAAACCCTCCAAGCTTATTTTTGTTTGATTTTGTGTCTGATTAGTGCCCAATTGTGCTGCCTCAAGCAGCAGCAGCACAGCTGATCTGTGCCTATTCCTGCAGACTTGCTGCTAATTCCAGAGCTCTCATTTATTCCCTCCAAGAGCTTTTATAACCTCGTTAGAGAGGCACAATTCTGACTGAGAAACTGCAGATAGCTGAGGATTTATTCATTATCTCTGCCAAAACCACAGGTGGACATTAATGCAGATCAAAGAATGATTCAAGTTGTATAAAGGTGGTAAGGCAAGAATTAAACTGGATTATAAAAACCCCTCAGCATTTATTTTGGACCACAACAATAATGCTGCTTAAGGAGGGCTGAGTCTTTCTCCCAGCATCACAGAGAAACAGCTCAAACACACATTTTACCCAAAATCATCACGTTTTCCCTCAGAACATTTCTGCACAGCAGCTGAAACCCAACACTGCACACACCTGCATGATCAGGCTCATCACGGACCAAAAATAATACGGATTTTTGGGAACAATCTTATAAAGTGCCATTCCAGCCTGAAAAACAGAAGACACAAATTTCATCACTCCTGAAATAGATTTATTTCCAAGATCTCATGATGGGAGCAGACAACACGGGACTTGCACATGGGAGGACTTCTCCCCACTCGTGAGCTCTTCCCTCCTAACGCACATCCCTGAGGAAAACAGAGGGTGGAAATGTTTCCAAGGACTTTGTGTAGGTCTGACAAGGAACAGCAGCAAGCACTGATTGCCTACACAGATGACAGCTTTAACTGGAAGTGGTAACTCCAGCAGGAAGCAGATTTTTTCCTTTGGGATATCTCCAGTGCTGAAGGACACAGCCAAACCCACGCCTGCCCCCAGGAACCAACTGCCCTCACTTCACACCCACTGAGACACCCAAATTTGGGCTCACCTTGAGCAGAGGGAACAAAGGTTGAGCAGGGAACTTGGCTGAATCAAAGCAGAGCCAAAGAATTCACAACTTTCCCTAACACATTAACAGCTACTCCAACATTTCCCTCACAGTGACTATGTAACAAAGGACAAGATTTTTACCCCTACAAAATCTGCAATTAATTTCAAGAAATTACACATAATGGTCTACCACCACAGCTGGACTTTTGTGCCAATTCCCTTGACTGCAGTTGGCATTTTCCAGGATTTTCAGCTGGAATACCCCAGAGCACAGGACACTGGGGTTTATTTTCATTCCCTAATCAGTCCCACTCTTCACATCCCTAAATCCAAAAGCAGAGGCCAGCATCTCGCTCTGACAATGTGATATTCATAATGATGATTTGATTCAATTGATATTGAAAATGATAATTTAACGAGATCCACATTTTTATGTCACTTCAGACATACAAAAGGTCACTTAAATGTTAATTATTATCTGTGGCATTTTCTCCACTCATGATTGTGATCTGTCATATCTAAAGTCTGAGTTATATCACGAGGTTTCTCATTTCAGGTACACCAATAACTCCTTTGAGTTGTTTAAGCCAGATCTGTGCAATAATCCAAGTCACAGCAGGAACAGGAGGGAGTTTAGCACTTATTTCTTGGCTCTCTGTGCTTTTTTACACAGAAGAGTAAGCATGCAGGCCTTGAAAATCATCTTGCATTTACAGGCATTCTGCAGGCACCTCACTTGGAAGGGATGAAAACAAAACCAAGCAGTGTGACACCGTGCTTCCAGCTGAGAGGAGATATTTCAGGTGCTTTTTAGATTATTTTTTTACTGAATGACATCAATACAAGTTGTATTTTAGATGCTCAAGTAAGAGCACAGGGAGGATTTATCTCCCTGAAGTTAGCAGAGAACTAAGGCCAGAATCAAGTGTAAAAACATGGATCAGAAGCTCTTCCTAGATATCTATTCCAGAATTCCTTTATTTTGTACTGTCAGTACAAAACCACAGCTCAGTAAAAGACCCAGCTTTGAGTGAACAAAACTTTTGTCTTCAGACAACCCACCTCCAAATAATGAAGTTTAAAAAACCTCTCTGTAAAAACCACCCAAGGGTTTAACTTCTGCATTAACCCAGCTCAGCTTTTTTTTTTGGAATATTACTCATAACAAGTAAATGAGAATAAAACACAGGGAAAAATACACTTTAAACCAGCCAGAGCACAAACTGTTGGCCATACCTGTTGCATCTTCTTGTACTCTCCAACCCTGGCATAGGCCATGAAGAGGTGGGAGTGATATTCTTCACTGTTGGGGACCTTCTTCACAGCTGCCTCGTAAAGTTTAGTCACCAGCTCGGCTAAACCAAAACCAGATGCTAAAGTTAAGACCAACTTGGGAATATTTTAAAGCACAGCTCCCTAAAGAGCACCAGGGATGCTCTGAACAGGAATTAATGGCAATCATCAGCCCCAAAAATGTTGTTCTGTCCCACAGGCACTGCAAACATCAGGCAAAGGAGGAAACTGCTTAAAAAACTCCAAACCAACCTTCAAATAGACTTAAATCAAAACAGAGTTCAACAGCAGCAGCTGAACTATTCAGGAGAATTCAAGGTCTATTTTTAAAGTTTGTCTATTTTTGAGCATTAAACTGAATGAAGGTTTCTCCTGCTGGCAGAATGACTACTCCATGTGAATTATGTATCAAAACAAACACTTTCAGAGCCTAATAGCAAATTAATTATTCTTACCACAGGTTTACTCATATTAATCATATCCTGCTATTTCCCAATTCCTTATATCAGTACTCTGAACAATTATTCCACACTATACTTTTTAATAACAGGTGTACCATGACAAAATACTTCTGATTGTAAAATATGCAAAACTTTCTTACATTTTCATCCTTCCATATTCTCTCTTCTTATATAAACAATTGTAGTTCAGAATAGTAATAGAAAAGCAAATGTAATTTGTTTTTCACAGTTTATACATCCCTGACACAGATATAGAAAACATCTAATTACAATTTTCTTGCAGGACCAAAAGTGGAAGTGCCTCACACCCACCAGTTCCTGAGTAACAAACTTAAAATTTACAAAGCTCAGCCTAATGGAAGTTGTTAATTAGAGACAGGTTCTTCTCATTCACAGGGGTTTATGCTGAAGTTCAAAAACACACAAAAAATGTTGGTATTACTCAACAAGTGATGCTTTCATTCCAGAAACACACATGAAGAAATCAACTGGGAGAACATAAGCAATTGCTCTTTTGCAGACTGATGCAAGCACCCTTTTCTGAAGCTGTTCCATCCCTTGATCATTTCTGCAGCAGTTCAACAATAAATATTAGTGGTACCACCCACCAAACCCCACAATAAACACTGGTACCACCACACCACACTCCCCAAGAAGCTGCCAGAAACAACAACTGTTCAAGCTACAGAAAAGCAAGACAGGAGATCTGGCACCTTTCAAAAAGCCACAGGAAACTTTCCTCCATCACTCCAACGCTGATGATTCAGGATTTTGAAAATACAAATCACTACAAGGAACCTGACAAAGCTGATGTGGCCAAATGGGGAGGTCAGGATTTCCCTCCTGTTTTTCACCAATTTCCTGAAGCCTGAACCCCTTGACTGCATCACACCCTGTGGGATTTGTCATCCCTGTCACTCTACTGACAACGAATTCCAGCAGGTTCATTAACAAAAGTGAACTCCCAGGCTGCTGCATCATTATCAGCACACTTCATTTAGGACCTGCTACACAATGGTCATAAGAAGCCTGAATGAGGATTTTTTTTTTGCTTTATGAAGATAACAACAGGCATCCCTTCAATTCTGAGTCTCTTAGCAGTCTCTCACATACACAAATCCTGGATTTTACACATTTCCCACCAAACTGTGGGGCACAAACCTCCTGGAAGAACACAAACAGAGATTTCTGGGAGAGGAACAAACTCACGTCTGTGCATTTCCCGGTAGAGAATGGTCAGTGCTTGCAAGGAATTGTCATCTGTGGGTTCAAGTGCTGCTACTTCTTGTGCCAGGGCATAGGCTTCATCCTGCTTGCCAGTCCTCTGCAGGCCAATGGCCTTCAGCACCTGTGGACAAAGCACAGGCAGCTCTCAGAGACACAGCCTGCATCTGGAAACCCTCTCACTCCTGCTGGAACAGCCCAACCACCTCACTCCTTCTGCAGAACTCCGGGTTTTATTAAACTTTTAATCCATGTGGCTGGCTGGAGAGGAAAACTCCCAAATGCAACAGCATCAAAACAGGGGATCTGACTTCTTAATATTGAGATGGCCCTGAGGCATCACCACGTGGTTTTCTCTACCTGCAGGCTGCAAACTGATCTGTCCTGACAATTTTCCTTAGTTTTTTTTTCACTAAGTGGCCAGAGAGAAGTGACAGAAAGGAGATTCAGGTCAATGACACTCGCTGCACCTTGGGAAACTTTCAAAATGTAGAAGTGGAGTGCAGAGGGAAACCCCCAAGGAAATGAGAAAAGCAGAAAGGGAGGAACAGAATTCCTTTCC
Organism: Aegithalos caudatus; assembly: GCA_013389925.1. NCBI lineage: Eukaryota > Metazoa > Chordata > Aves > Passeriformes > Aegithalidae > Aegithalos > Aegithalos caudatus. The sequence goes on from WEIU01010365.1 coordinate 71,319, forward strand.
CTCTACAGGGGCACAGCAAGGAAGGTGGTGAACAAGCAGAAGAGCAAACGCCTCCAAAATCATGGAATTATTTGGGTTAAAAAGGACCTTAAAATCAACCAGCTCCAAGCCCTACCATGGGCAAGGACATCTTCCATGGACCACATTGCTCTGAACTGGCCTTGAACAATTCCAGGGATGGGGCATCCACAGCTTCTTCTCTGGGACACTTGCTCACCTTGTAATGTTCTCCTCAGACATCTCCTCCCAAGGAGATGCTTTGATCCAAACTCCTGCAGGTGGGTATCCCAACCCCAGGGCTCCAAGAGGCATTTTTAAAGCCCAGCCCAGGTGCCAAGGTCACCTGGAGTGGTGCTGACAATCAGCCCAGGTGGAACCAACACTCCAGTCCCTACCAGGGCTCCTGTACAAGTTTCCAGGCAAACAAGATACAGGTGAGCTGGAACAGAGACATTCCAGAGGGCTCAGAAATCACCTGGAAGCTCCCAGAGAAAGGGACAGGGGAACACCCTGACACTGAGGCACAAGGAGCTCGGTGCCCCCCAGTCCCACTCACCTTGGCACAGTGAAGGTCCTTGTGCTTTTTGAGCAGTTTATCTGCTTGCTGGATTGCCATTTTATTATTGCCATTATCCAGATAATCTGCAGAGGGAGAGCACACACACAAAAATCACACCAGGACACCAAGGCCATTCTGGAAAGCCACCTCCAATTTTACCATGGAGCATCTGCTGTCACACCAGCAGCACAAACCACATTTTCCCTGGGCAGCTCCTCCTAAGCCAAACATTCAGGAAACTGTCATTTCAGGGATGAAGGATTCATCTCGTTGTACTGGTTTTAGTCACTCAAACAAACAAGCTTTTGTAATTACTCCACACAGATCATTACAGCAACAAAAGAGACCCATAATAGAGAGGATTCTGCAGCAACAGCTCTTTGCTGGCACTGCAGCTCCAGTGCTTTAGCAGGAAAAGTAGAAATTAATTTGGTGTGTCTTTGGGAGTCTTTCAACAGGCAGGAGGTTGGAAACCAAACAAACACACTCCAGAAAAGTGGGAAACTCTTGTCCACACCATCCATACCTCAGGCAGAGCAAACCTGTCCCCCTGGAGTGCCCCTACCCTTCCACCAGAGCGGTTATGAAGACACAACTGTGAAGCACCAGTATTTCCTAGGGGGATATCCCAGTATCCAGTGAAACTTCAGCTGCACAAAACTCATCTCCAGACCCTTTGCTCCTTTTTTAGCTCGTAATTACAATTTTCAAATTGATCTTCATGTCATTACACAATTACAGACAAGCGGTTTTAGGCCAGGACACGATCCTTACGTGCTCCCCTTCCCTCAAAAATTCCTCCTCCCTCACCAAACCCAGCTCTGCTGCCCCTCGAGTGCCAAGGAGAAGGAAGGGGCTGCTCACACTGCTCTGGCCTCTCTCCTGACAGTTACCTGAAATTACACCACACACCTTTCCCTCATCAAACCTGTCATTCCCATTGGGAGCCAGAGCTTTTTTATTAAGAGCTGACCTCGGGCAATCCTCAGCACAAACTGTGCATCTATTCTGATTCACAGATTTATATTTAACAGCTTCCACATTTGCTCCCGTGGCCAGGTGGATGCTGTACATTTAAAGCAGAATTAATTGGGCTCCTGAGCCCATCCACAGCAAACCTCTCACCAAAATAAACCTGGAAATCTGGTTTGAAGCCACAAGACACTGCCTCTATTCACTGGGTATTTCAGCTTAGGAAAACCTGTGTCACCTTTAACATTCAAACTTTGGGGATTTCTCAGTGGAGAGGTGTGGAACAGCACAGCAGAGGCTTCTTGCTTTAAGGCTCTGTCACCCAGTTTAGTGACACACAAATTATCCCCCACGCTGAGCTGCCTGACTGGGATTAACAGCTGTGCCAAGAACATCTCAGCTTTGGGTGTCCCAAAGTAAATCAAATAACCCTCAAACCTCCCGAAACCACAGCAGAATGAAGAGGTTGTGTTTTCCTAACAGGTCAGGTTGTTGGAAGTCAAAGCAGCTTCCAAAGGAAATGAAGCTAAAGGAAAATAAACTCCAGCCTCTGCTAGCTCATGGATGGGGATGTTCAAAGGCTGGAATAGCAACACCTGAACCTTGAGGTGATGGGAGAACAAGTCAGGATCAAAGATAAGCAGAGCTGTCCAGGAATCCAGGGGAACCACGGCACAAATCCAGGCACACTCTGAAACCCAGGGACAGACCCTGGACCTGACACTGCACCTCTCCCAGCTGCTGATGTGGGGAAGTTGTGTGTTTATCACACGCTTTATTTTGGGTTCTGCAGCACCACAGCCTGAGATCAAACCTTGCACTGCAGAGAATCCTTTCCAGAAGGAGCGGAAAGGAATTCTAAAGCTCTCTCCAAAATGAACACGGCGAGATGCTCAACATCATCTGCTCTGGTATCAGCTGAATTTACCCAGATTTTTTCTATTAATACCATTTTTTTTACACAGGTTATGACAAAAATAACTGCGCATCAATGAAATTGCCAATCGCAGCAATGATAGAAAAGTAAGGAAAAAAACCCCTTAAAATCGTTACATAAAGACAAACTGCACCGAACTCGAACACTTCTAATCGAACAAAACCATCTTCCTCCCTTTTCCCTGGAACCAGCAGGGACTCAGCCTGTACTGCACCACCGAAGCACATCCCAAAGCACGTCCAGCCCCAAACCAGGGCAGCTCTCCGCGTCTCCAGGGAGAGGTTTTTATCCCTGCTGAAAAAGTTAAGAACGTCTTCCTCAATCTCTACCAAATCTTCAGCTTTAGGGACGAAACGACACCGTAGCCCGGGGAAGTGTTTTCCTTTTCTTTCTCCAAATTTGCATAGAGCCAAGCTTTGCCTACAACCTCCGAAACAATCCCAACAGCACAGAACACCCCGGGATAAACACTCGGGGACACGACGACACCGGACAACTCCTAACGACACCGTCCCCTTCCACTTCTCTCCTGCCTCCCAATTAATTCCCCCAACAGCGTCACCGCCACAACATCCAACACAACTCCGGGGCATCCGCGGCCGCTCCTTCAGGGACGAATCCCTTCCCTGCCCCTCGGCAGCAGCGCAAAAAGCGCGGGCCGGGCTCACCTCGGCCGCCACCCCCCCGGGCCGAGGGGGCACCCCCGGGGCTCCGCGGG
>WEIU01010365.1:78408-90270 GCA_013389925.1 Aegithalos caudatus
CTCCAGAGACAGAACCCTTATGGGACACAACTGCAGGGACAGAACCTGAGGGACAGAACCCTTAAAGACAGAATCTTAAGGAACAGAACCCCTAAGGACAAGAGCCTTAGGGACAGAACCCTTAAGGGACTCAACTACAGAGACAGAATCCTTATGGGACACAACTCCAGGGACAGAACCCCATAGGACAGAATCTTAAGGGACAGAACCCCAAAGGAGAAGAACCTTAAAGGCAGTGCAGGAGCAGTATGAAGAAATCAAAAGTGAGAAAAAGTGGACAAAGGAAGGACTGGCTGCTCATTTGGTAGCTGGTTCAGGTGTGACATTTTGTGATTCCTTCCTGTGAAAATACAGGATATTGAACACTCCAGAGGCCCCAGGTGGGAATGTGTACCTATGGAATGAGGGGTAAGCCAGGAGTGCTGAGGTGCCTGGGATAAAAGCCCAGTTGCTTCCTTTTTTTTTTGTCTCAAAGTACCTGGCTTAAAAATGAAACTGGAGTTGTTTGCTCCCTGTAATTTGGGCCATGATTTTTCTCCATCCCCCTGGATTTGGTAGAGGTGCCCTTGGCTTTGAGATGCTGAACTCCAGGGGAGTCCACACGTGAAACCCTGGGGCTGAGTCTGATGTCCAGAGGGAGCTGCTGGTGGCAGGTTTGGTGTTCTCCCAAATTTACAATATTTGTCTTTCGAAGGGGATGAGCTAGAGAGACCTGAAATCCTTCCTTCCCAACTGCCTGAAGACTGGAACGCTGAGCTGGATTATGTGTTGGCTCTCAGCCTGCAAAGTGAGAATAATCCTCACCATAACACTGCAGCTGACATTCCCAGGGATTTCTGGGAATACGACTACACCAAAGAGTCTGGACAATCTGCCCATCTTGGTGGGATGGACCTGTCCAACATCTTCTGTGACTCTCCAGGGTCCTTTAGCACATCAAACCACAGCAAAATAGGTATAAACACTCTTGTGGTGGGATTTATCCTTAAATTTGAGGGGAGGGGAACAGGAAAGTTTGTATTGGGAGTGTTAAAGATTACTTAGGTACTTTATAAAAGGTCAAAATCAGTCATTTTGAGACTCCTAAAGCAAAGCAGAAGAAATCAAAGCTTATTAAAAGTAGTGGGTCTCTGACCTTGGTGTATGTGGGAGCCCAGGTGGGGAACAAGGTTCTTGTGGAAGTAAAACTGGTGGGAAGGAGGATCTGGGGGAAGGCTGGAGTGCAGCTTGTTCAGAGAGGAGCAGTGGCAGGGAAGGGTTTAATGATGCAGGAGGTGTTTGTGCCAGGCTCCAGAGGATGCAATCCTTCCTTCTCCTGCAGACAAGGAGGTGACCATGCTGCCCTGCGAGTTCTGCGAGGAGCTGTGTCCTGCTGAAGATCTGATCCTTCACCAGGTTTGGGACTTGCCTTGGGATCTGCAGGAAGGACTTTTCTATGGTTGTCACTGAAAAGGGTGGGGGTGACATTCAGAGAACTCTGGCATTTGGGTCTTTGCCAAGGAAAGTGGTGTTCACCTGGCTGGTCAGGAAAGGTGATTTTTCCCTGTTGTTTGTGTAACAGACAGGGTGTAACCCAGCAAGTGCCTTTGCCTCGTTCAGTAAGAGAAGTTCTTCTCCAAATCCATGGGAATACAGTGGTCTGCGAGCTGGGGGCTCCAACAGCCACAGGATTCTCCCTTCATCCCAGCCCCAAGCTGGCCAGGCAGGAGACATCATGATTCCATGTGAATTCTGTGGCATCCAGCTGGAAGAGGAGATTCTCTTTCATCACCAGGTACTGAACTGGACAGGATCTCTTGGGTCACATCCCAGGGGTTCTTTTGGCACATTTCAGGAATTCAGGGAGCTGCCCCTGGCTCAGATCTTCCCACACAAAGCTCTGGGATCCATGTGAAGGATTGTGCCACACCGAGGCACAAAAAGTCCTGGATTAATTGAAAGCTCTTGTAATGAAACTAAACAAAAGGGCCTGAAGTTGCACAATCAGAATGTTTGAGTCACACAGAAAGTGAAGCTGAGCCCTGCATGAGTCAGCTGAGGGGACAGAGGAGCACAAGGGCAAAACTGGGTGGGAGGGGAAGCAGAGAAGGGACTCCAGCCCTGGGAATGGGTCCTCTGGAATCTGCTGCTGTTACAGACAAGATGGGAGAATGCTGAGCTCACCCATTCTCTGTGTCATGGTTCATTCACATTCTTAGTCCCAACAAACTGCTGAAGCTGGAGCTGGGTTGGTTGTTCTGGGCCTCTCCCAGGGGACAGGAAATTCAGTGTTTTGGGAATGAGATTGGATAAAACTTCAGAGCTGATCATGGAATTCCACAATGGTTTGGGTTGGAAGGGATGTTGAAGCCCATCCCACCCCCTACCATGGGCAGGGACAGCTTCCAGCAGCCCAGATTGTTCCAAGCCCAGTCCAGCCTGACAGGGGGATGGAACTGGATGAGCTTTAAGATCTCTTCCCACCTAAACCATTCTGGGATTCCACAATAACAATTCCCTACTCACCTTAACGTCCCCAAGTGCTGCTGCTCTGGTATTTGCCCAGGAATTTTCCCCTGAGTGAGCTTCACTTGACCACACTGTGTGTTCTGCTGCAGCACCACTGTGACCTGCGCCCTGCCAGCCCCACGGGGGACATTCCAGCTCCTCAGCCCCATGGGGACAGACGGGAATCTCCCGAGCCGGCCCGGCGGCGGATCCGGCACCAAGGTGTGGGCAGAGCCCGGCCTGAGCTCCCCTGTGCTGGCACTGAGGAGATGCTGCCACCCTTTTCTGTCTCTGAAACCTTCCATGCTCTGCTCTTGGTCTGGGTTTAGTGGGGGAGGATTAAATCACTGGATCTGTGTCCTTGGGGATCCTGGGATGGACACTGGGGTCATTCCTGATGCTGAAGTTACTGTTCCTGTTAAGCTCCACGTCCTGTCCCTGCAGGAGATGTTTCTCCTCTGCACGCAGAAGGCTTTGGGAAGCTGGGGCCGTTCCCTGCTGCAGGGACCAGGCTGAGGACGGAGCTGGCCAAGGCTGGGAATGTGGCCTTGTCCCCTCCAGGGAGAGCCGGGGACGCTCCGGCTGCCCGGGGAAAGCCTGGGAAGGGGAATGGCAGCGAGGGAACGCCCAAGGACAGAGGTGGCTCTGCAGCTGGGACAGCACTCCAGGCAAGACCTGCTCAGAACTGCCAGGCAGAAACCTTCACTTCCAGCTCCTCCAGAGCTTCTCCAGCCCAGCCAAGGTAATGCCTTTGCCTTCTGGTCCGTTCCACTTACGGTGCAAATCTGGATCCCCTTGGCTTTGCCTGTGCCTGAAAGGGTTTTGAAAGGCTTTCAGTTCACCCAGTTGCATTTGGCTGGTGCTTATCTGAGTTTCAAACAACAAATTTAGGTTTTTACCTCAAAATAGAACAGACCCACAGGTCACTGGGATAAAATGTAGGATGAGGCCTCATTACCTGTCTGTGGGAATGCTCTGCTCTCACCTGGGCTCTAAACAGGAGCTGGTTCTGCTGCTGAAACATCTGGGCCAGGGTCAGAGGAGGCACAGGGACCTCTCCCTGGACCTTCCCTGTGTCCCTGCTGTGTTGTCCTGTGTTTGTCCAGCACGGGTGGCTTTGCCTGCTCTGATGGTGTCCCTGTCCCTGTCCCGCAGCTCCAGCGCCGCAGGAGGACGGAGCCTGGCGCTGTCGGACGGGCGCAGCGGCCTCCGGCGCCGCGGCTCCAAGGTGAGGCTGCAGGGGCAGCTCCCGATGCTCCTGCCAGGACAAGGAGCTGCTTTTTACAGCCCTCCCTTATTAAGTCATATTCCAAACAGCATTTTTGTTTTCCCTCTCCCTAAGGCAAAAGGCCAGAGCCCAGCAGCCGGACACCCCGAGGAGTGAGCCAGTGCCTGTGGAAAGCACGGAGCGCCCGGCCCTGTTCCAGGCTCTGCCGGACTCCTTGGTCCAAGCGCAAGCAAATTCTGACACTGAGCTTCAGTTTGTAGGCAGTGACCATTTTCTAAATCTCTATTTTTAACCTGTGAGAGCAAACTTGAGGTTTTTATGTCTCTGATCGCCTCCAGCATCATCCTCAAGGCATGAAATCGAGTCTCACCTTGGGCCCCACCTGAGCTGTGTCCGTGTGGGCTCCTTGTGCCACCTGGGATGGGAATTGTGCCACCCCAAGTCCTGGCATGCTCAGGCACAGCTGGTGGCACCACCAGGGAGCAGTCCATGCTCCAGACCTGTCCCAGAGCAGGGTTGAGGGTTGGGGCTCCAAGGCTTCTCAGTGCTGCATTTTCAAGTTAAAAGCTTCTTCAGTTCCTTGGAATAAAATTTCTCTGCTGCTGTCCCAAACCGTTGTGCAGTGCCATGTGTCCCCGGGGTGACACGGGACCACGGCCCCTGGCTGAGGGCTGTCCCAGCCCCAGTGTCAGGATCCATTCCTGCAGTTATTCACTGCCCTGGGTTCTGTTCCTGTTGGAATCCCCGGGACTTTGGGAAATGGAGCAGATCCAGCCTAATTAAGGAGGTGCAGCAGATGGCACAGGCAGGGTCCTCACCAAGGCCAACTCCATCCCATGGGAACAGCCAGAGCCCAGCCAGGGCTGGAGGAAACTTCCACCCACCAAATGTGTTTATTTAGACAAGAAAAGAAGAATAAAGGTATTTAAAAATGGGGACACCAAACCTCTGTTCTTCCCATTCCTGGGGAGAAGGGCTGTGGGAAGATCAGGGAATGGGCGCTGGTCCCTGAGGTTTGGGATGGGTAACGGGGTTCCATGGGTCAGGAATCATTAAGTATGAGAAATAATTAATGATGGGGTGGCAGAGCTTGTGCTGTGCCTCAGGCACCAGGAATATCCCACAGGAACCTCAGCAGTGGCCATGCATCCCCCTTTGGTACAAAATCCTTACCTTTTGTTCCAAGTACAAAGAACCCAGAAAAATGGGATTTCAAGAGAGAACCTGCAGCTCCCTTTCTCCTGCTCCTCTGCCTCAGGCAGCTCCAGCAGCAGATCCCATTCCCTGCAGCCCCAAAGAAGGACACAAACACCTCCAGGGATGTTAAGAATCTCCTTTATGCAGGTGTACACTCGATGGCCAAGAGCACTTACAGGTTAATGCCGTGTATGGAACCGAGATGGACACACACCAAGCTAGAACTAATACCCAGCTCCAGAGTTTTTCCATTGTTTAGTATAATTTTACATTCTGAATGAATATATATTAAAAAAAATAATAATAATCATCACAAACCAATCTTTGCTTCGACAAACAAGCCTAGTACAGACAATGTCAAGTTCATTTAAAGCACGAGGAATTAAGGATGATTAGAAAAGCTTTAATTAAAAGGCCATTTGAGCCACAGCTGAGGTGCTGCAGCACTTCCTTCCCAGGAGCATGGAATTAACCAAAAAAAAAAAAAAAAAAAAAAAAAAAAAAAAAAGAAAAAAAAAAAAAAGCCAAAAAACTCCCACAATTCCTCTTGTGGGGCTCATCCCGTTCTCCAGAACAAACCCAAGTCGATGGAAGTTGGTTACTGGTGCGACGTTTGTCCTGTAGAAGCAGCTTCATTCACACCGCCAGGTGCAAACGGCGGCGACGAGAAGTTCGTTATTTGTAATCATAAATAATTAACTGTAATAAATACGGATCAAGTAACGTTCCGGCACACGCCCGGGTGCAGGCGCGCTCCACTCGGATGTGCTTCCCAAAGGAGCACTCACACAGTAGCAGCAGTTTCTTACTCACAGCTGGAACTGGAGCCTCGGGAACCGCTGGCACACGGAGCCCTCCGGGATGGCCCCTCGGCATTTCGGGATTGGAGCCCAGGACAAGCCCAGAGAGAGCCCAAGCCGGGGCCACAGCTCTGCCATGGAATCCAGCCGGTGTTCCCCACGTCTCCTGCCTGGGAACGCGTGTCCCGGTGGGAATAAACCGGCTCCGAGCCGCCCCTTCGGCTTCCTTTTCCCTCGGTCTTTGTAAACTCCAGGTGTTCCCGCTTGCTCCGAGTGGTTTCTGAGCTACATAAACGCTTCTACCAGGAAATGGATGAGATTCAAGAGTAAATATTCTTCCTACATGGATCTGTTCCCTGGACAGGGCAATATGCATTGGGAGGGTAACAGCTTCCTAACCACGGGGTTGGGAGACTCCGGATGCCGACGACTACCTACGACTGCTGCGCACGCATTCCCATTCCCACTCGCTCACGGAAGAACAAGGACACCCATCCCGAACTCGCACCGCCTCTCCCGCATCCACGCACTCAGCGTTCCCACTATTCACAATAATGTACAATAAATACATCTGGGATTCCAGAGCTGTTCTGGAGCCATGGACATCGAGCTCAAGGTTCAGTCGCCTCAGCCAGAGCCTCCCGGGCGGCTCCGCGCCGGCGCTCGGCTCAGCGGCAGCACCGACGGATTCCGGGACGGTCTCTTCCTCAGAACTCGGGATCCGAGGGATCAGCAAAGCTGGAGAGTCCCAGAAATCCTGGGGAGGGATGAGACACCTGTGGAGGGGCCGCTCTGAAGCGCCCAGCACATTCCACAGAACGCCAGTGAAACGTGGGGCTGTTCCTGCTCCGCAGTCGGCTCCCAGCTTTCCACACAAAACGGGAGCTTTATCTTCCAGCGGGTGACTTCGTCCTCCTGCTGGGTGTCAGAGGTTTTTAGGATAATTTGCTCTTGGATCAAAGATTTTTGAGTACAAAAACGAATTCCAGGTGTTTAAGCACCCCCTGGTTGTTCTGAGAGCTCGGTGGGAAATGGGATGAAGTCCTGGATTTTCGGGGTGGACTGTGGTATCCTACACCCTTTGAGGAGAAGCTGTTTTGTTCTGATCATATTTTAATTACAATAAATTATTTTGTTGCTAAGCAAGCAGACATTCAAGAACATCTAGGGCAGGAACCCAACGGAATCATGGCCCTTTCACTGTTCTCTTGGAAATTTTCCCAAAAGTGTTGGGCTGAACCCCCCAGTTCCCTGTGGCAGCCCCCGTGTGCTTGGTCAGAGTTTAAAAAATTTCAAGGAAAGTGGTGGAAAGGCGGAAAAGCAGTTTGGCAGCAAAGTTCCTGCTTCAAACCTCAAGCAAGTGCCACGAATCCTGCCTGTGCTCTGCTCCTGCCCACACAGTGATTCCCTCCCCACACCCAAACTTAGCATTTTTGTACTCAAAAACCTCTCGGGGGAGAGCGATCCATGAGCCTTCCCCTCCGAGGGCTCCCGGCCTCGGAATGCCCTCCCTGCCAGTGGTGTTTGCACGGGGCAGACCATTGTGGATTACAAAATTAGAAATGTACAGGTGGAAAGGTTTTTTTTTTCCCCAAATTAAATTATACACAAACCGGTCTTTACTAAACTATCCTACAAATATTCCACAAACAAGGCAGCAAAAGAACCAGTCCACCACAAAGTCTACGAATACAAAATGGAAGTCTTCCGGGAATTACTGTAACAGGAACGAAGGTTCAGGAAATAAATTAACCCCCAGCTGATCCCACGGGAGGTGCTGGATGGGAACTGAAGGGCTTCCACCGGGCAGAGTCACGGAGTCACCTCCAGGCGTTCCCTGCTCCTGCTCAGCCGCTGAGCGGATCCTCCCGGTAGTGGATGGCGTAACGGAGCTTCTCCAGCATGATGTCCAGAGAGGAATACTGCGGGAGCTTGATCATGAACATGCACGTCTCCACTCGGATGTACCGGGAATCCGGGGAACCTGCACGAGAGCCAGGGGGAGTTAAAACTCAACCCAACACTTCCCTTCCTGAAGGCACCCACAATCCAATCCCTGCCTGTTGTGGGCGTTTTGGAACTGTGGAAATGTTTCTGTGCTTCTCTATCAGGCCTCATGCCAATATTTTTCCAATAGTTTAATAATTATAGAAGATTTCAGATAAATCTTTACAGGGCAAAGTTTTAATTGTGGAATCCCAGAACAGTTTGGGTTGGAAGAGCTCTTAAAGCTCATCCACATCCACTCTCCCACCATGGGCAGGGAACCTTCCACTGGATGCAGTTCAAGTTTTACATAAAATTTTATTTTTACATCATTTAAACCCCAACTCTCCCCTTATTTACCCACATAACCACCTTCCCCTCTCTGTCACTGTTCATTAGGCACAGTGAAGGGGGGGCTGGAGGCTGGGAAGTGCTGGGAGCAGGAGCAGCTCCTTCCCTTGGGAAGCGGCCGTTCCGTACCTGCGGCGCCGTCGGGGGGCGCGATTTTCATGGGGTAGGGGGGGACGTGTGCGGTGTCGGGGCCGCCGTCCTTGCAGGGGCAGGTGAAGGGGATCCTCTCCTGGTTGCAGGCAAACTTGATGAACTTGCAGAGCTCCTCCTGTGTGAACATCTCCAGGGCGCTCCAGAAGAACTCGATGTGCTGGTCGGTCTCCATCAGTCCCACCTGGTACATGGTGTGTGCCTGAGGGGACAGGGACACGTGTCTGCAGCTGCTCTCCCCTCTCCCTCCAGGAATCTTCCCCACTCCACTTTTAAATAAAGGAAGATCAAACTCTTACTCCTATCTGCACAAGCCCCACCCTATTATTCCCTGAATCCAGTGAAATCTTACTAAACCTCCCTGGGGGCAAAGGGGTGTCCAAGGAGACCACCAAGGATGTCCTGGCTGCACCAGAAGCAGAGGATTCTCCCCTCCCACCTTCCCATGGGAGGATCCCCCTCTCTGTGTCCCACAGGAGTGTGGCCAAAGCACCTTGAGGAATTCCAGGTTGATGTAGGGAAGGCCACAGGTCCTCAGCTCCATCTCCAGAGGGGTGAGCGTGGTCAGGAGCTGCAGGGGGATGATGGAGCCCAGCCCTGCCCTCACTGCTGTCATGCACTCCGGGGTCTGCAGCTCCCGCATCCGCAGGCTCCGGATGGCGGCCGCGTACACGTCCTTGTTCTCCCACCTGCAGGGGCACAGATCTGGGATGAGGGAGGAGCACCTGGGAGAGCCCCATCCCATGTTACACATGAAAGGCTTTAATGAAGAGATCCCAATCTGGAATAATCCAGAGTTAGCAAAACTTTGCATCCTGATGCTCCCCAGTTAATTCCGCTGTCCTTCGCCTCCTCCTCTCCTCCCACCTGCCCATCCCTCACAGCTGGGACCAGCCCTGGTTCTCTGTCTCTTACATAAAATAACAGAGCCAAACAGCACCAATGATCCCAAGTTCTACCAACTTCTCACAAACCAAAGCTTTCCCAGATCATTCCAACTTGTTACAAAAGCACCTCTGGAGAGGCTGTGCTTGGAGAACGATTCCAGAGATGTTCTGTGCCACATCCTGCCCGGACAGCTGCTCCTTACCCCACAGGGATGTGCCTGCCCCTGGGACACAGCTCCACCTCCTCCCCAGTGAGGCTCAGGTAGGTGAATTTGCAGCAGGGTTTGTTGGGGCAGTCGGGGCTCTCTGTTGCCAGGTGCTGGGAGGCGATTTCGGCACACAGAGCCTCCAGCTCCGTCTCGTCACTGATCTGTCACGGGACAAGGACAAGGACCCGGTCACCAGCGTGGCAGTGCCTCGGCACAGCTGGCCCACAGCACCACAGTCCTGCTCTGGGGGTTCTGGGATGGTTTAGCAATTCCAGGAAATATCTCAGAAGCTGGAATTCCACTGTGCCCGGCAGCGGGGGAGCGTGGGAAACTTCTCCAAGGCAACAGGATGTAAAATTCTGCATCCAAGAGGAATCAACACATCTCCCAACCCTGCTTCCATGAAAACCACCTGGCAGCCACCAGTGAGGGCAGGCAGCAATGTGTCGTGGGGGAATCCTGAGGAAAAGGAGGGGAGAGGGAAAAGGGACCTACATTTTCAAATTTTTTGACGTAGTTGTAGGTGAGGATGTCAGCTTCCTGCAGATCCAGGTCAGGATCCAGGGGCTCTCCCACCAGGGTCTTCCAGAAGGAGGGCAGGAGGTCCAGGGGCAGAGGAACATCGGCTCGGATGGCGATGCCCAGGAGCTGCCCAAAGAAATGGAACAGCTGCTCCTCGGCGTAGGTGATGGGGCTGGGGGTCAGGATGTACTTCCCCTGTGGAGAAAACAGGGCAGGATTGGGCAGCTGTGACAAGACTGGCACTGTGCAAGTGTTCCTGACTGGGACAGGGAGGATAAGGTTTAATTGGATACCAAAGGATCTGCTCCAGCACAGCAGAGTCCCTGGATTTCACACACTGCTATCACCTTATCACTTCCTGGGCAAATCAATCCCAGAAGCTGGCTCCCATTTTGCCAAGTTGTTCATCAACACTCTCAGGATTTTCTGGACTTGTTACATCAGTTTGATATCCAAGTCTTTCAGCTGTGGGATGTTTCTGAGCCTGGATTCACAGAGCCAGGTTTGTTACACAGTTGGTCTTAAGCTGAGGGAACCAAGCTGTTTCCTACCCTAAGAATATTCCTAGGTAGGAATTACTGAGAATTCTTTGGACCACCAGCTTTATTTTGTTTCTAGAGAACATCTACTGCATTAAACAAGACACTAAATAGCATGGATGGAGCATCTTATTCTCCTGGCAGTGACAGATCTTTCTGGTGACATTCCTGGAATAAAAATTAATGGAATTTCACCAGTTTGGGACAGACAACCTCTAAACCAGACAACTGAACCTCACTCACTCAGAATGCTGCCCAGGAGCTTTAACTCTGCTCCATTTTGGTGCCTTGGCTCCTTCTCCAAGTGCCTGCTGAACAAAAAAGGTGGAACATGGGATTCACCAACTTCCAGCTCTCCCAAGATTTGGAACTGCTAGGTTTCATGGATCTCAGACCTCTCTCTGCACCTCTGACCAAATCTGTCCCACTCCTGTTCAAACCCAGCATTCAAAGAGAGAAAACCCCCTCATTTTTGGCACTGGGATCTCACACCTTGTTCTTATTGACAGCAGAGCTGGGGCACAGCAGGAGCAGGGAGAGGGAGGAGCTCTGGAGCTCTTTGCACACTTGCCAAAGGAAGTGACGGAAAGATCCACCTGGAAAAGAAGAGAGGGAAAAACAATGAAAATATTCCTTTGTTCCCAGCTGAATTCCAAAGTGCTGCTTTGCTTTCCAGCACTCCAAGTACAGCAGGAATATTTGTGCTACCAGCTGGCCTGCAAATGGGATTTGGTGCTGGATTAGGAGATGGATGGGGCTGTCCTACAATAGAGGTGATGCTCCAGGGATCAGCACAGCTGCTGAGCCACAGCCACATTTATCTCCTCACAAACACCATCAGTACCACCACAGCCCTTCAAAAGACAAGAATTCCCCTTGGGAGAAGGCCCCATGGAGCCTTGGCTCAGCTGATGGCTGTACATGCACTCCCTTTCCACCTCAGACAGGTGACAGGAGCTGGTGATGTCAGAAGTGTGTTCTGGGCTCTCTGGCTCATATTCCCCCATGGATCTCCACCAAGGACCAGCACAGCCCACGTGGATTTGGAGAACAGGGATCCCTTTGCACTTTGGGATCTGCTCAATACCCCATGGTGCAGCTCTGTAAAGCTGAATCCCCTCAGCCCATGGCTAAACCCAGTCTCCTGCTGGTGCAAAAACTGAGGAACCACCACCCCAAAGAGAGCAAACATACAGGGGATCCCATTCTTTTCCACTCTTGAGGGAATGCTGCTCTGTCCCTGCTCCCTGGTGCTGTGGACCTGCTGTTCTCTGTCCCCACTCCCTGGTGACACAGAGCCCTGTCCCCACTCCCTGGTGCCCTGTCCCCTGTCCCCCCTTCCTGTCCCCACTCCCTGGTGCCCTGTCCCCATTCCCTGTCCCCTGTCCCTGTGCCCACTCCCTGGTGTCCTCTGTCCCCTTTCCTCCCTCCCTGTCCCCACTTACTGGTGCCACGGAGCCCTGTCCCCACTCCCTGGTGCCCCCTGTCCCCTGTCTGTGTCCCCAC
>WEIU01010365.1:90637-149676 GCA_013389925.1 Aegithalos caudatus
TCCCAGTCCCTGTCCCAGTCCCCACTCGCTGGTGCCCTGTCCCCCCTCTCCCTGTCCCCATATCCCCACTCCCTGTCCCCCTCCCAGTCCCTGTCCCAGTCCCCACTCGCTGGTGCCCTGTCCCCCCTCTCCCTGTCCCCATATCCCCACTCCCTGTCCCCATATCCCCATCCCTGTATCCCCACTCACTGGTGCCGTGCACCTCCTCCCCGGTGAAGCGGATGTTGAAGGCGTACGTGGGGTCTCCCCCGCTGGCCAGTTTGACGCAGAGCTGGGACGAGGGCACGCAGCCCAGCTGCCGGGCGGCCTGGCAGAAGTAGGAATTCTCGGAGGAACGGATCTCCCCTGCCCGACACAAAGGGAAAAATGAAGCCCCAGCCTCACGGATCAGCAGCTTGGCACAGAAGGCAGCTCTGAGTTGGTGCCAGTGGGGTGGGAAGGGATGGGTGCCTGCCCGTACCTCCGACGATTTCCAGGGGATCCAGGGTGATTTCTGGGGCTGCGTGGTCGGCGGTTCTTTGCACGGTGGCATTGAGCACTCTGTTCATGACGGTGACTTTTGTGTCATAAAAGATTAAACCTGAATAAAAAACAACACGTTTCAGGAGAGTTCATCTACCCCTGAAATTCTCTAGTGGACAACGGTAGAATGTAAATTTCCCCTTCACTAGGTAGTTAAGACATCATTAATCTAATTTATTTTTTTTTAATATTTTATAGAATCATGGAATGGTTTCCATGATTCCACTCATCCAGTTCCACCAGGGACACCTTCCACAGTCCAGGTTTCTCCAAGTCCCATCTATTTGTTCCTCATGTTTTCTGGAATAAGTGCACTGGGATGAAACACTGATGAATACAATTCCAATGTCCTATAAATAGATCCCAGCAACTCCACCACAATCTCTGTAAATAGGAACACGTTGCCAAATAGTTTTCAGCAATCTGAGATGTTTTGACAGTAAAGCTACAGGCAAGAAATGACGATTAAAAAATAGGGCTGTGACACTGCCCCAAAAATATACTTAATACCTCATATCTCTGTGAAGAGAAATCTCTGAACATTCCTCACTCCCCCACACTGGTTCAGGAGTGTTTTTTTCCAGCTGGGCCAATACAAAAACCTCCTTTCACACACTGACACCCCTGGTGAATTCTGTATCTTCTTCTTCAGAAAACAATCTGGGCACTGTAATGACCCAAACCTTGGGGGATTTTGTGTCTAATGAAGGCTGTAAAATACTCTGATGCACTTTTAGTATTTCCTTGATCCTGCTAATGCTACAACACCCAAATCCTGGGACTTCCACCTGATCTGCTTGTTAACTAACAAAGAGTTTTGACTTCTGGATACTCCCAAGAGGATAAAGTCCCACAGACACAGAAGATGGAACAACTCCCTGTGCGGTCACGGTGTCAGGAGGATCATCCCCCCTCCTTTAAAAGCAGACCAGGAGAGAAGTGCTCTGTGGGCAGTGCCCTATCCGTGGGCAGTGCCCAGTGGGCAGTGCCCTGTCTGTGCCCAGTGCCCTGGGGTCAGTGCCCTGTGGTCAGTGCCCTGTCTGTGCCCAATGCCCTATGGTCAGTGCCCTGTCCGTGGGCAGTGCCCCATGGTCAGTGCCCTGTCTGTGGGCAGTGCCCCGTGGTCAGTGCCCTGTCTGTGGGCAGTGCCCCGTGGTCAGTGCCCTGTCTGTGGGCAGTGCCCCGTGGTCAGTGCCCNGCCGTGCCCCATGGTCAGTGCCCCATGGTCTGTGCCCTGTCTGTGGTCAGTGCCCTGTCCGTGGGCAGTGCCCCATGGTCCGTGCCCTGTCTGTGGTCAGTGCCCTGTCCATGGTCAGTGCCCCATGGTCCGTGCCCCATGGTCAGTGCCCCGCTGACCTTTGGCCTCCTGCAGCAGGGCAGCGATGCTGTTGCCGTACATGTCGGTCTGGCGCAGCTCCACCAGCGGCAGGAAGAAGGTCTCCAGCGTGGTGTTGAGGGACTGCAGCAGGGCAAAGCGCAGCCGCAGGCTCTCCACGGGGACATCTGCGGGGGAAACTCCCGGTCACACACAGGAACATTCCCCTCCTCCTGCACATCCCAGCGGGTTTGGTCCAGGAGACACACGAGCCCCTCCCCAAGGGGCTGATCCCTGTGCTGGGAATGCAGGAATGGGATCCCTGGTGTTGCTTCCTGGATCTCCAGTCTCAGGGTCTGAGTCCAGAATCTCCCATTAGCACTGAATTTTCCTCCTAAAGTACTTAGAACGCTATACAGGTGACCAAAATCTGCCCTAAGTATAGAATGGAAATCCAGCATTCCCTCCCTTGCAAGCTGAACTCACCAGGTACTCCCTGCTCCGGCCTGAGCTGGAAATTCTGCCTGGAGAGCAGGGATCAGTGCATCCCTGCCTTCGCCCAAACAAACCCAAGCAGAGACAAGAGCCACACTCAGCCTTCCCCTCACCCCACTGAGCCTCCACCCACGAGCACTCGCAACTCCTGCCCTGAGAAAAGCCTCTGTGCCGAGCACCCATCCGTACTCAGGAGACAGGAAATCCTGGGATCGGCTGCATCCGCGGGGTCCAGGTACACCTCGTGGGGGTGCAGGCGCGCGGGGGTGATGGCCAGGTGGCGGCACAGGCGGTTGATGTACTGCACCAGGGCCACGTCCATCTCCAGGCTCCACTTGCGCGACGCCTTCTGCGCGTGTCTGGCGTCGATGCAGGCGCACCTGGCAGGGGACAGGGCAGAGCTGCTCACCACTCACAGCCTGCTGGAAAAGTGCACCTGGAGTAGGGCTACAGCTGGAGTACAAGCTGGTGCTCTGCCCTTCACTCCCCTTTCCTCAAGCAGAGCTGTTCCATGACAGGAATCCCAGTGTGAGGCCGAGAGCTGATTCATCACTCACTTCTCCTGGCTGGTACTAAAGAATTAGGCACTAAGGCACTGCCTATTAAGATCTCTTAGTGCACTATCTCCTCTGGAGATGATAAGGAGCAGTTAGCCTGTGGCCTTACACAGGCAGATAAGGAGAATTCATTTAAGAGACTTTCTTCCTCTAAAATATTAAGAAGCAATTTAACAGTTCCCTCTCCTACAGCATTTCTGACCCAGTAACGACCCCACCAGTTTAACAATGACCCAGTGCACTGGCTGGGGAAGGAAACCAGAGATACACATGGAGTTTCAGTTCCCTTCAGGCTAATTTATTATACAGTTTGGAAGCTCTAAAGGACACTGTGGCATCTGATTTTGAAGGCCACGCCATGCACAAGAAATCAGGACCTGCATTTGGACAGCACACGTGACTTTTAAAATGTATTTTGAGGAAATAATTGATTTCCCTACAGGCCTTGCAGCCACAGATGGAAGTGTTACAGCTCCTTGGATTAGGAACACGTGGGAACAAGTGTTTTAAAGTGAGCACGGTGAATCAGTATCACCTCCTGAGAGAGATTTGCAAGCTGTACCTCTCGAAGTGCAGGTCGTAGCCACAGGACAGGATGGCTCTCCACACGCTCCGGATGTCCTGCTTGGAGCGGTCCACCACGAAGCGGTGAAATCCATCCAGGGTCAGGTACTTCTCCTCAGGAACTGGCACCAAACATGGAGCAGCAGAGAGTTCATGGCTTGCCATGAAGTTCCCACCCCACACAGGAGCAGGAGGTGGCTGCTGCCAGCTTCCTCCTGCTCTCCCATCCCACCACGGAGCCTTTCCTGGGGAGTTCCATCTACCACACCTTGGTCAAGTCCACCTCAGTTCATGGCACCTTCTCACTCCCCTGAAGGGCTCCAATCCCCCACTGCCCCTCCAGCTGGGTACCAAGGAGCCCTGCTTGGTTGGATGCTGAAATTCCCTGAAATTCCTCTTTTCTGGGCTAACCTGGCACTTCCTACCACAAAGAGGGGAGTCCAAACTCCTGTCTGTTGACTCTTCCACCTGACTAGAGAAAAGTTCTCAGCACAACCCCTGTCATGGCACAGCTGTGCTGTCTCCTCCCCAACTTCTGAAGTATTTAAATCATCTTTTTTATCCAATTTTCCACTTGTAACAGAAGAATGTCCAGATATAAATTGGGAAGCACAATTTAGACCCACCTGGTTCAAATCTGTAATGCCCCAAAGCCTTGGAATTACATCCCTTAGGAAGTTTCCTGCCTGGTTTATTGACATGCCCCACACACTGCTACAACAACTGTTTGCTCTCACACCGATGGACCCAGATTCACAGAGACACAAATAAAAGCAACATTTTAAATCATATTTAAAAAAAAAAATTAGTTAGACTTGTTAGAAATAAAGATAAACCAAATCTATGATGAAATCACATAAACATGCCAATAAAAATATTCTTGTACGATGCCAAACTATAAAAAATTCTCTGCAGCTCCCACCTTCCTGTTTCTTTGTGGGAGACTTTTCAGGGTCCTTCTCCTCAGGTTTGCTCTTCTCAGGAGATTTGGGCTTTACTGTGGGTTTCTTCTCACTTAAGGCTGTTCGGCTGAGGGACAAAGTGGGTGTTAGGATGAAAAGTTTCCTTCCATCTGTTCACAGAATCCTAAAATTGTCTGGAAGGATCCTAAAGCCCATCCAGTCCCACTCTTGCCATGGGACACCTTCCACAGGTTGTTCCAACCTGAGCTGATTTTTGGAATAAGTGCACTGATGAACACAACTCCAACGTTCTATAAACAGATCCCAACAACTCCACCCCAATCTGTGGAAAAAGAAGCACTTTGCCAAATAATTTCCAGAAATCTGAGACGCTCTGACATTGACGCCGCAGCCGCGTTTCCCTGTTCCGACACACGGACACACGGAGGGATGGGGGATAAAAACCTGGATCTCTACAGTGAAATCCAATATTCCATGAGGCTGAGGACACCCACCTGACACTGTTGAGCATGGATTTCTCCTTGGTGGGGGGTTTGGTGACCGGGCGCTTGGTGCTCACCACCTTCACCGGGTGCTGCTCCTTGCCTGCCTTGTTGTACTTGCTCTTGTCAAATTTGGGCTTGGGAACTCCGTATTTCCTTAAAATCTTCCAAGACAAAAAGTGAATCATCACCCAGTGCTTTCAAGGGACATCAGAAGAGGCTGAGAACTGCTGGCAAAGCACTACCTGGGTCAGCTGGTCCTCCAGCACCTTCTTGGGAGGGCGGACGTTGGTGAAGAAGACGTGGAGAAGGTTCCCAGGGGTTTGGGAATTGATCTGCTCCTTGCTGAGGTAAATGTCAGCCACCTTGATGGGCTTGGCTGGGGTCAGGCTCAGCATTTGCTCTGAATGGACACAGCTTTTGAAGATCTCTGTCAGAACTTCCCGAGCACCTGGGACCAGTTTTTCACCTAATTAAAAAAAAAAAAAAACAAAAAAACCAAAAAAACCCAAAAAACCAACAATTTGGTATAAAATACCAGGAGAACTGAATAGAATTTGGAATGTGAAAATAGATTCTGCATTTAGATAAAATATTCTATCACATGGCACTTGCTTTGAGATGGAAAATCACTTCTGCTAAGAAAAAAACTCACTTTTTCAGTGAAAAATGTGTTCCTTCTGCACCCAATTAAAGACAGAATTGGCCACATCCTGTAATTATTACTTGAGGGAGTAGTGGGAATGAAAAAAGCAGCTTATTTATCATGCCAGGATAAAAATTATATTGTACAGACAGACAGCAACATCTATCAACTGAACTAGCAGTCAAAAGTTATTTTAGTGGCTATTTTATCAAAAAAAAAAAGTCCCTAAAGAATTAAAACAGTAGGTTTTGGGTTGAGGAAAAGTGTTTTATTTATTTGCTTATTATTTATTTGATTAGCTGGGTGGACAACTGAGCAATATTCAGCTTGCAAATAGCCCCTGCAGGGATAAAACTTACCTTGGAATTTCTCCTGGCTCATTATCACCCCTGATTTATCCTGAACCAAGGAGAATCTGTGCCCTGTTCATCCCCCAAAATACTGAACACCAGAGAGCTTTGCCAATATCAAACCACCTACCTTTTATTGACTTATCATTGAAATAATCTTCGAGTGCTGGGCTCCCCTGGGTGTCAAACAAACTCTGATTTACAGTGGACACAGTTAAAATCTCTTCAGTTGACATCTCCATGAGCTCATCCTCCCCATCCAGGCTGGACAAGCCAATGAGGTCGCTGCTGTTGAAGAGGCTGGCTCGGATTTTCTCTATTTTAGCTCTTGACCTTATCTGTACAAATAATGAAATCAGTTCATGGCAATTCTGAGGAAAAATTCACTTCCATTCACAGGAGTTTGGGGTTTAAGCTTTTTCCCCCTCCCCATCCAGATAATCTTTATTGCTTCTCTTCTCTGCTGCATCAATTATTTGATGCCAAAATTCAGCTTAGAAAAGATCCTCTCTGCGAAGCCTGAAATCCTCATGCTGGGAGTTGAGCAGGCACAGCTCTGATCCCATTTCTCAGCCTGGAGACAGCCCTTGGGACCAGCAGGGAAGGAGCTGAGGGTGTCAGCCAGGTGAGCTGGCATTATTTGTAACTCTGCTGTCCCTGCCTCCATTCTCCACTCTGAAAAATCTCAATTAGCACAGGCCTTGAAGCCTCAGCTACACAGATTGGGAAGGGGAACAGCAACTTCCTTTGATTCCTAGAATAGCCACTACCAGAGCAGCTCCAGACTTGGAATAGTTTCCATGTGAACACTCTGGCAGCTTTCTCTCCACACTTAATGCTTTATTTCAATGATGTCTTCACATCAATTAACAGCTCAAGAATAGCAACTTGCAGAGTTTCCATCTGAATAAGCTGATTTTCTTCTAAAAGAGGAACTGATACAATCCCAGACTATACAAAAACATCTCTCTGCATTCCCAGGCTATCTGGAATGGCTGTGCTTTTAGAAGCTCTGAGAAATCTGCAGCAGGCAGTCGGTGGAAGCAGCAGAGAGGAAGGTTCTGGTGCAGAGCTGAACACCTTGAGTGACCCAGCACCAATGGCAACCACCCACAACGCTTTTAAAAATTAATTTGGAACCAGACAGCAACAAAATTTATCATCTCTCCTAAAGCAGCCTTATAGAGGAATCCATAGGTGGTTCAAAATAGGTGAAAACGTACTAATTAAAGATTAAATAATTGCCTTGTGGGTCGGGGCCCCAATCTCTAAATTCATCGCAGCAGTGGCCAAGAACATCTTATAGAAAGCCACATGAAAGAGGAAATTAATTGATCTTTCCCCTGACACGTTCTCCCAGCCTCTGCAAAGCAGTTTAAAGACTTCCTAAGCTGGAAGCTACACTGGCTGCTGTGCTCCACAGCTACCAATCCTCCAGGAATTTAATCCCTTAGGAATTCATTTATGGCCTCGGCTTCAGCAGCACTCTGTGAAAATGAGCTCTACAAGTTGGAACACACAAAAGTTCTTCCCTGCTTCCTTGTGTTCTCCACTTGCTGCTGGATCACTCCACTACTGGGTGTCCCCTGTCCTTTGAGAGGCCAGCATTGTTCCCAAGACTGTGAATGTGGAGAAGGGAATTCTGTGCTCCTCAGCCATTCTGTCCAAGCTGAGAACTCCCAGTCTCCCATGCTCTTAGACACGCATTCACCCTGCACCCCTGGAAAAGCCAGTGGCTAGAGTGAGACC
The DNA here is from genome assembly GCA_013389925.1 of Aegithalos caudatus. NCBI lineage: Eukaryota > Metazoa > Chordata > Aves > Passeriformes > Aegithalidae > Aegithalos > Aegithalos caudatus. The sequence goes on from WEIU01010365.1 coordinate 98,241, forward strand.
CCATTCTCCCAGGAAACCCCAGCTCCAGAGGCCCCTCTCCATTACCTCCACCACAGCGAAGCCCTTGATGGGCCGGGACAGCAGGGGCTGATTGTCCAGGGATGTCACCGTGTACATGGAGCCCACGTCCGACACCGACGCCGTTTCCACGTTGTCCAGAGGCTCCCCCAGGCTGCCCAGGCTGCCCAAGCTGCCCGTGCTGCAGTGGGAAAGATCCAAACTCTCCTGGCTGGACACCACGTGCGGCTGCTCCAGCAATCCTGGCGGGATGGCCAGCTCCAGCCCCGCCTGGAACTGATCCACGGAGATGTCGCTGACGGTCCGGGATATTCCCTGGGAGCTGCAGAGGGAGGCCTGGCTGGTGGACGCCGAGGCGCTGACGCTCATGGCGGGGGTGACGCTGCTGGAGCTGCTGATGTCCAAACTGTCGGCGCTGCTGGAAACCGTCGGCTTTTCCAGCTCCGTCCTGCACTCGCCCCCTTCCGCTTTGTCCTTGGTTTTTTTGGGATCCTCCTCCTGCAGAGGGATGTAGATCTCATCCTTGAAGACGCCGCCGTGGGCGTTGCAGGCCTTCCTGATGGCGTTCCTGACGGTGGGCTCCTCCAGGTGCGTGGGGATGCCGGAGATGACGAGCAGGCGGCTGTGGGCCGTGGGCCCCACCAGGGCCTGGCAGGCGTCGGCCACGGCGTCGTTGGTCACTCCCAGCCCCTGAGGGTCCTTCCTGGTCAGGTGCCTGAGGATGATGAGCAGGGTCAGGGCCCTGTGGAACCACAGCATGTCCTCGGGCTTGCTGCCCCCGATGCTCAGGAGCGCCGCGTCCGTCTCGGCCGCCCTGGATGAAGCCCTTTTCCCCGAGGATGAGGTTTTTTCCCGCTTCATTTTGACTTTTTTCCTCTTGGACAGCAAGCTCGGGCTCTGGGGTGTCTGCCCTGGGGAAGATGAGGACGAGGAGGAGGAGTCACTGAGATTCGGGGCGCTGGTGGATGAGATCACGTTGGCCGTCACGCTCATGTTGATGGGCAAGGTGACTTCTGCCACAGCCAGGCACACTTCCATCAGGGCATGGAAATACGTGGAGAATCTTCCCTGGTCGGCCGCTCCGACCCCAGAGCCACCGCAGGCGTTCCCAGACACCCAGTTCTGGGTTTCCTCATCGTAGAGCTTGTGCAGCTCTGACTGCAGGGCCATGAGCATGGCCAGGCAGGGGTTGAGCTGCAGGGCAATGGACGAGGACAATCCTGCTGGATTCTTTTTCTGCTCCAGATTGTGGATTTTGCGAAGCAGCTCGGCCAAGAGGTGAAAGATCAATTCCTTCACGCACGCTGCCATGTCAGTTGTCCAGAGGAAGTTGCCTGTGTGAGGAAGGCAAGGCGTGGCAGTCAGCAGTGTTTTGCTCTCAGCAGAAAGTAACAATTAAAAAAGCATCAGAAAAGCCCATTTCAACATCATGGCAGCAGTAAGAAAGACAGGAAGGTTATTCCAAGAACTGCAGGTGAACAGAAAATGTCTGGAGTTTGAAGAAAATTTCATTATAGTGGAAGAGCTCAGAAAATTCAACTGTAGTTTTTTTTCCTAAACTCTCCACCTGAGCCAGAACACTATCAGCGCCCATTACTAAGGAAATACCCCATTCTCACCTAAAAATTCCACTACTTGCAAGAGAACTGAGGCAGGAATAGTATCCAGTTCATCTTCAGATTTTCCATCCCCATCTTCTAATTTCCAGGTTAAGAGCTGTTCTGTGAATGCCATTGCCAGGGGGAATTCCAGGGGGAGGGAATGCAAGACCAATACAGCTCCAGGAGGAGGAGACACTCCTAAGGAAGAAGGTCCAAGAAAATCCTTAGCATGACTCTGAGCACTGATAAAGTAAAAGTAGTAACATTTAGGATTTTTCAAGGATAAACTTATGTTAAGTGACAATTTTCTCTGCAGCACCTTGTAACGAACAAATAGGAATGTTCCTCTGTTTTGGTAAGTTAATATAATCTATAATTATAAATGTACAGAGAATTTTTTATTCACATAAAGAAAGAGTGATTTTGAGCCTTAGCGTATCTAAACATACACACAGAACTTCTCTGAAAATAATTTCTTTCTGTCTGATGGGTACTGAAAACAACATCAGCAGAAGAACTTCAGGGTCTCCAAGGGGAAGTTGTAACAACTCACTGCACCCAGTCACCTTCACTGCTCTAAATCCCACTGTCTCTCCCTCTGGGAGAGAAGAAAAAGAATATTAATGATTCTTCTTGCTGGAGAAGCTGGGGTGACCTAAGTATTACTCTGTGGAAAAGATGGTCCTACAAACACCTCACAAGGGATAAAAAACTATTCTCCATCTGAAACAGCTCCTCAAACACCAACAGCACCAACACTGCAGAAATCAGCACTTTGAGTAAAACACTTTGAATACAAACACTGCTGGGTGTACTCCTGGAATATACAAATCAGGTTGTTTTGGTCTGCCAGTGTTTATAAAACCAGGCTTTTCCGGTTAAGAACGAATTCCTCGTACAAAACCCTTTCCTAACGGCCGCCAGGACTGGCGATGGCGCAGGGAGGCGCCGCAGAGGCCACAACGGAACTGCTGCCAGCTGTGAGAGCAGAGGGAAGGCTTTTCCCTGGTGCTGGTGCTGTGCTCACCCAGTTTGATGTGCACCCTGTCGGTGGGGGTGATGACAGCCGGGTACTGGTTGGTGGTGGGCGGCGGCGTGAGGCCGGTGTTGGTGGGGGAGGCGTCGCGGGGGTAGCACACGGCCTCCATCAGGTTCAGCTGCCCGTTCCTCTTCACCTTGTGCCCCAGCCCGTAGACCAGCACCCGAGCCCAGGGGGCCTTGTACAGGGACGAGCTGGGGAAACAGCAGCACAGCCTGGTTAGCCTCCAACAGGATGGAAAACGTCCCAGCTGCCACTCGGAGTAAGCCTCAGAGAGGAGGAAACTCCACATAAATAAGGAACTCCATCCCCAGGGCTGCCAGGCTCAGGCCCAGCTCTGCCCCCTCCGTGACTCACTCTTTTCGGAACCCAGACTGGCTTTCCTTGCAGGACACAATCACAAAGGCAGCCCCAGGAAAATTCACATCCATGTTGACCTTGGATTCGGAAATTGGGAATTCTTCGGCAGGAAATTGCTCTGGTGCCGCCTGTAACAGGACAATTCATCATGGAAGTTCCCAAACAGCAGGAAACCTCCTCCCTCTTCTTTTATTTATAGAGTGCTCTATAGCCAATGTATTCAATTAATTGCAAATTATGACACAGTGGGAGGCCACTTCATTTTAATTCAATCCAGAGCATTGCTACTGCTTCTGTTTTCAGTGTGCCCACTACTATCAGGATAATAGAATCCATCCAGAGAAACAATTCCCTGTGAGGGACATCATCATGGAAATTACAACCACACAGAGAACAAGGGCTCCTGAGAAGGGAAGCCAACACTCCCATGAAACATGAGTGAGTATTTTACCTGCAGGAAGGAGCAGATCTGCTTGGTGAGGTCCAGCAGACTCTCCTCTCCCTGATGCAGTGTCCGAGTAATGGCCACAGTGAGCCATTCCCTGATGGCCTGGGAATTGCCCTGGTAGAAGAGGTCTGTGGCAGCACAGGTCTGGGAATGGATGCAGTGCTGCAGGGACTGGGCCAGGAGAATGGAGCTTGAGCTGATGGTTCCATCTAGAATAACAAGGACAACAGCACAAATTTGGAGATCGCTCCAAATGTTTACGTAGCCTGGGTTTCAAAAGCTGTAAAACACCTGGAAGATTCCCAACCTCTGTTTCCAAGTGGCAAACTCCTTGCCTAAAAGTCAGCAGGAGAAAGGACCCACCCAGACCCACCCTTGTGGCTGAGATGGTCTCTCCATGCCAGCTGTGCCCCTCACCAGCCTCAGCCCAGCCCCTGGAGAGAGGGAACACAGAGCTGTGGGATCACCCCAGCTCATTCTCAAATACCATCATTATTAAACAGCTAATAAAGAAATACAAAATTAATTTTTTTTTTTTGTCCCCAGAAAAATACTGTACTAAAAAGAGATGTGACAAAACCAAGAGTTTACCAGGAAGAGGTGGTGCAAGCAGCTGGTTGGAGAGCAGCTGCAGGTGCTCCAGGGTGATATCCCGGATGGCAGGAATGTGGAACAGCCGGGTGAACATGTGGGGAGATTTGGGAGCAAAAATATTGAGCAGAGCCATGCGACAATAGAGCTTGGCCAGGGCAGCTTCACTCCTCAACAGCTCCCTAGGGAACACAAAAATTAATTCTATTAATTCCTTAATATTAAATCCAACCATGACAATAAGATCCAGAAGTTTGTATTGCCCAAAACAAGGTTGTAGCAGGTAACTGTACTACAGAAAATGCTCTTCAGGTAATGAAGTGCCTGGTAACTACATCTCCTTTTTTACCTGTGAATCTGGATGTTGGTGTTATCCAGGGTGACCAATCCATTGGTTGCAGTCCTCCTGTATCCTGCAGGTGGCCTTTCCAACATGTCAATGGGATACCAGTACCTCACCAGCACGCCCTCACTGCGCAGATAGGTCTCCACTTGGACCAGCTCATTCACCTGCAACACCAAACCCAGCACTGTCAGTAACACAAGAATTACAACCGCGTTTTTTCCATCCAAGAGTACCCAAACCCATCAATCTGAGCAATTTCTGCTCCCAGCTGTGTGATGCTGATCACTTAAAGTCCTCCCAGCGTGTCTTTACTCACTGAGTCCACATCCAGAACAACCCCATGAAGGCCAAATGTCTTCAGCATGCCCCGGATGGCGAATTTGGGCAGAGCTGTCCCCACAGCGCTGCTGGTGACGTTGTTGCTGTCAGGGGAGCGGGTCACCACCGTCAGACCTGCAGAAAGGGACACCGCTTGGAAGGTGTTCTCCTCAGGTGACAACCTCTGCAGAAGATCCCAAAAACCTCTAAGCTCTTCCTTACCCCTCAGGATCCCTTACCTTTCCGTACTTTATCAATTGTGAATTTGTTTGCCTCGTCTTTGATGTCCTCGATGGTGGGAAGGTAGAGATCCCTTGGGATGCCTCCGTTTTCCTCGTACAGGAATTCCACTGTCTGCCTTGCTATATCAACCATTCCTGAAAAACAGGAGGGAGTGCAAGTTATTTCCCTCAGCCACTTGAAGTAAGTTCTTTTTCTCATTAAGATCCCAAGCAGGTGAATTTTCCAGTTACTTAAATACTCCCTCAGTCAGGCTGAAAGATGGAAATTGGGAGTTTTCCTGAGTCTTTCATTCCTACCTCACTCTTAATGTGACTTTCCCACAAACATTGTCCTGCCAGACCTGAATTCTACAAAACTTCAAAGTCTCCCCTTATTATTTAAACCTAAAAAGTTTTGCCTTGATAGTCACAGACAGAAAATGCACGGATATAGTTTCTTCCCCAGCTATTATTCCAGAATGTTTCTGTATCCACATCACAATGAATTCTGTCACTATTTCTGAAACCATTTTCACTATTTAAATAGTCCAGCATAGTGAAAACGTTAAAGCATGAGCACAAACCAAATTCTAAGCACTGAGGGAAAAGAGGGTAACAGCAAGTGATTTTTAAATTTTCCAGCCCCGAATACAGTAAAATATGAAAGAAACAAAGGTGCTCTCTCAGACTTCCTGAAAAACACAGAAAACAACATGCATGGAAATAAATACAGCCATACCTAACTGTAAAGCTCCTTTAATCTGATCCAGCCCAGACTTCCTCTCAGCCTCATTACGGAATCTTCTCCTAATTGTAGGGAAAACTTTGGTTTCCCAGGCTTTGACCAAGAGGGCATAGTGATCCTCCTACAAAGACAGAAGTGTTTTAGAACAGGAAGAAGTGATAAGTCACCAGCAGTTATTTTGGTTAGGAAGCAGGAGAAACTCCTGTGTGGCAAAATTACAAGATGTAAATGACAAGATCTGGTTTTAGGCCCTAAATTAGAGGAGGCAGAGTTTGCCACATTCCTCACCCTGGGAATATCATCGTCATCATCATCATCACTTTCATCATCTGCAATAGGAGGGGGGTGAGGATCAGGCCCTGAGGTGATGAAGTTTTCATAGCTCAGCTCCATTTTATAGTGGCAGGACGTGTCACTGTCATACTCTGCAAGACACAGACAGAAATAATGAGATGCTAATGCATGCAAAGACATCCCATGAAATTGGAGACACACAGCATTCCATGCTCTCCAGTCAGGGGGTGGGAATGCAGTGCCTTTTGACACAGCATAACCAATCAGCTGATCCAATCCACCGTGACATCCTATTGTATCCCAAGCCCTAATGAGATCATTTCTCATTGTAGCTACGTTAATCAGCAATAATTTATGCATTCACACAGAGGAAGACCAAAGAAGATGTTTTTAATTGCCTTGTCTAAACTCAGCTAAACACAGCTTTGCCTCGTGGTGCTGCCCCACCTAAACAGGCACAACCTAAGGACTAAGGCTGGATAAATCCCACTTCCATGCTTGGCCTTTGCCAGGATTGCTGTGAGAGGAGTGAAAGCCACTTTACGCTGCTGCGCCGTGGCGACGGCGGCGATCCTGCAGGGGGGCCCGTGCGTGCCGGGGTCGGAGGCGATGCTGGTGCCGGCGTCGTTGTCACTGTCAGAGGCCATGGCAAAGGGCAGGGCCTCGAAGTTGGCGCTGATCTCCTCGGCCAGGTCCAGGCACAGGTCGGCGGCGTTGCGGTGAGCCTGGCCCTCGGCGTAGGCGAACGGCCGCGAGCCGAAGTTGGCCCGCACTTTGGTGTTCTGCAAAAGGAGCCGGGGGAGAGCTCAGACGCTGCTCTGAGCCCTCACTCTGCTCCAGGCAGGAGCTGGGCACACCTCCCCACCACCAGGATATCCCCACTTTCTCCTCAGAGAAAGCTTGGAGCTGCTAAAGGCACACTTGGAACTCTCCTGGCTTTCCAGCTTGAAGCTGCAGCAGCCTGAGCTGGGTGCTTTGAAGCCAGGTCACTGCTGGCCAGGAATGCTGAGAGAGGAGCCCCTGGCACGGCACAAGGCATCCTGCCAGGCCAGCTGCACACTGCTGTGCTAAAGGGCAGGGAAAAGCAAAATAATGACACAGCACATGCACCTGGGAGGGCTAATGAATAGCTCACCCTACCCAAGAAAGGTAAAAGCTATCCACCTGCTTTTCTACAGAGCAGGTTCAATATTCTATAAAACGGTTTTAATATTTCTGAAAGTATATTAAGTGATATATTTCTGCTGCAAACTTGCCTTTTTCTGAATGTGGACAACTGGCCACATTCCACCAGACACATCCTCTAGGTAGGGCACAAGTCTCTGCCCACAATATGTAAAATAAACTCTGCCCTTTGCCGGCTGCCCTGGAGGAGGGGGAGTTCCTTCAGTTCTTTCCCATCCAATTCCTGCTACATCACCTGGAGAAAAACACAATCATAAAAAGGATTAAATCAGTTTTCTCATCCAGCATTTCCTTCACGTTTAGAGGATTTTCTGATGGAGGAGATAAGGATTTTAGCCATGCTCTGACATACCAGGGGAAAGAGTCACATCCAGTCTGACACTCTTCCACTGCAGCAGGCTGGAGCCATTGTAATGCACTGCTCTCCCATTGCTGAGGGACAACAAGGACACAGTGAGACAGAGCATTGAGCCAGAGCAGGATCACCATCACCAGAGCTGTGATACTCCAAAGGCAACTCAACTCTCCTGATTTTGCAAAGATATTCCAGCCCATCGTTTTAGCATTTCAATTTACAAGTACGTATTGCCCCTACAGCCTCCTCCCCAATCTGCTGACAAATGTAACTGAAATGTGGTTTTTGATGAGCATCTCCAACCTACTTGTGAAAGAGGCAGGTGCCCACTGGGTTTGTCCAAGCCCCATCCCGTTTTTCAGCCTCTGTGGCAAATCCAAAGGAAACTATTGGCCCAGTGTCATCATCTGTATCTCCATAGGAAACCACTTCAATTTCCCAGTAGAATGACGGTGCCTAGAAATAAAAATATCACATTTTAAAAGGTTATTTACAAAACAGAGTTTGAAGAGGCAATTTTCTTGCTTCTCCTTTTCATGCCCTGTTGGATATTCAATGACAAAGCGTTGGAGAGCTGTGAGGTCTCACCTGTACTGGCACTGGGGAGGTGGCATAGATGAAGGTGCCCCGAGGAAGTCCCCCACCTGCACTGGGATCAGCCAGGAAGGTCACAGCAGTGAGGTGTGAGGAGAACATGCAGGCTCTCACTGGGGGGAACACTCTGGATGGGCTCCACGTGATTTCTTTGGGCTGCAGACACAAGAGAGAAGTTTATGCCACCGATCACAACTCAAGTCACACCCACTAAAACACAACCACATGGTTTACGAGGGGCGCATTTAACACAACTTAAATCACATCCCAGTACAGAAATTCCTATGAAATGAGGTATTCCAAGAATTCCCCCAGCTTGGGCAGCAGCAGGGGGCTGTCCCAGGGCAGAGGGCTCAGCACTGTGCTCACCTGTCTCCTGTCTGCCTGCAGGGGAGGAGGAGGGGGCCGAGCACAGTCCCGGTACAACATCCGTAACCTCTCACACTGCATCTCCACTACCACCAGCCTCTCCCCTGAAACAACAACCCAGACCAGGATCAGCCTCCAGCTGCTTCCTCCAGTCCAGCAGGGAAATCTTAATACAGAAATAAATATAGTATCTGCACTCTGAGGAGGTTTGAGCAGCCTCGCTCACCTAAACAATGGAATTCAGGGTAAAATGTAACATGTGAAAGTACTTCCTCATGTTTAATTTGCATTTGTTATTTTTTATGTTAATTGAGATATAAAGGTCATTTTAGTGAGCAAATTTATGGCCCAGCAAAGGCAGGAAAGCAAAAAAAAAAAAAAAAAAATTATCTGATGTCACAAAAATCAGTCCTTCCCCTTTTGCACCTAAATCCCTTGGCTCCTACTCTTCACTTCAGCCACTTTTTCTCTGGAATGTTCCTAAAAACTTGCCCCTGAACTAAGACTTCTGCTGGGCCCAGTGCTTACCCTTAAACAAGGAAAGCTCAAGGATCAGGAATATAACAAAGCACTGCAAAAACCAGCAAAAAGGTCACAAAAAGAAAACATACAAATGATAATGTCAAGGAATGCAGAGTTGGATATGCTGGAAGCAAGGCAAGTGGAGAGTGCAGAAGAGAACCAGGACTTTCTTTGATATACAGAATAATCCTGTTCTGGCCTAAATTAATGGCTAATGTTTAATGATTTAGGCTGATTATATTATCTGCTGTTCCATCAGCAGCTCTGCAGCTGTGACAAGACACTCTGTCCTGTGCCAGTTCCTACACTCTGAGTAGCTGGAGGAGGAAACACTGAAATGATTTTAAAAGCTGCTCTGTCTCTGACCTGAATATGCCAAGAAGGTGTTGGCTACATACCAGGGCTGCACTCCTGGGCCACCAAATTCAGAACTTCTACAGCAGCTGGGCACTGTTGAATGAATTCTTCACAGAATGAGCTGTCTTCCAACAGCTGAGCCATCACCAGGCATGCTCTGAGCAGAAAAAATAATGCATTCAAAGTGTTACAAAGTGTGTGCTGAATTCAAAGCTGGCTTTACAGCAGTGAATTCAAGGGTGATTTAGGGGTGGTCTTAACCCTGCTTTTAGCTGGACCCTCCCCAAAGGCAGCTTTTCCCTGCTTCATAAATGGATTTATTGAAGCATTTCCACTAACAGGGAGCACAGAGGAATATCTGCAGCCCCTTGCTGCACACCCCCAGAGGAAGGGCACAGGAACTCATGCAATTCCCTGGGATGCTTGTGCAGGACTCACCTGGTTCTAATTTCAGCAAGGAGCCGGACCACTGCCATTACTGGGGTTGAGCCATCTCCTGTTGCAGGAAGTGAGGTGTGAATAGAGAGACTTCCCTCCTGAGGGAGCAACATGGACTGGACTGCCTGTACTACCTTCTCAGTAATGGACAGTTTATGAAGAGGCAATGCCTGATGGTGGGGGGGCACGGTAAAAAGTTAAATTCAAGTAGTTAGTTTCTAAGAAATGAGGGTGTTTTATTACCTGGAGTTATTTCTTATATTTTACTATCACAAAATCAGCACCAAATATCAATAAAAGAAAAAAAAAAAAATAAACCCCAAACCAAGCTACAAATTAACCAACCCCCCTCCCCCACCCAGTATGCAATGAAATATCTTTAAGCACAAAAGATGAATATTTATGTTACTTGAATGATAACTTAAACATATTGTTAATATATGCTTAAAAAAATAAGGCAAACATTACAAATCATTTATAAGCAAAGATAAAACAAACATTTTTTTTTTAACATGCTGTAGATTAATATCCAGTATGCTGTGACAGAAACAAAGCAAGAATCAAGATTATACTGAATATTGGATGTTTAAAACTCCCATACCTCAGATCTTGGAACACAGAGCCTAGATAATGGAATAGTTAAAGTGTCTGATGCCTGGGAGGTCTTTCTAGTGTCTATAGTGGTGGGTGGGAATTTGACCGTGGCTATACCTTCTTGCTCATTAATAGATGCCACAACTCCAATGCTTCCTGCTATTCCTTTGCCTAAAACCTACAACCAAAGAAGAGCTGCATGAGATGGAAGGTGTAACAAGCAGGAATCAGTGTCTGAACATCACACACCAAGTGCACACACAAGCACAGGGGGGTGTTTTAGGAAACAAGCTCCACAAGCTGCAGTTCCACGAGCACATCCTGCTCCCAAGGACGCCAGTGCAAGGAAAACCTCAGGAGAGCAGCAGTTCTCATCTAAGATATCAAATATGAGCAGCACTGAATTACCTGAACTTCAGAACCTATTTTAATTGTCTCCTTAAAGCCACCCAGAGCACACAGGGCAGCCACTGCCTGCCGAGCAATCCTTTGAAGTTTAGCCAGTTTCCTTCCACTGCTGCTCCCGTTCTCCAAAATGCTCTCTGCATATTTCCCAAGCTGTGGAATGTACATCAGAGCCCGAGACAGAACCTGAAGACAGAAGCAAAAATACCAGGGAACAACTTCAAAGCACAATTCCAACAAAAACCAATGCCCCAAGCCTCCAGCCCACACAGTCTCAGAAGAAATTTTTTTTGTTCTTGAAGAGAATTATGTAACTCAGAATATTCCAAGTTCTCTGAAGTGTGAGCATCATCAAAGCCACGACCATTCCCATGTAGCTTTTAGGATAAAATATCATCTTGGCAAAAGTCTTTGCTGAGGATTTCACCTAAAGAATAGATTTGATGCTGCAGGATTCATAAAGGAACATAAAACCAATGTGTTTTGTTCCAGCCAACACTTTGTACCCTCAGAGGCCACAGCCAAGAGAACAGCCAAGGTAGAAAATAACCTGCCACTGGCAAGGGAACTCCCCAACAAACAGCACTGCTAATGCCTGAAAAGAATGACAGCACATTATCCAATGATGGGTAAATTTTGAGTATTTGTCCCACTTTGAGACAGCTGAGAAAGGGCTGGGTCTGTGCAGTTCCACACCCTGGAGTGCAAATCAGAATGGAGCAGCTCAGGCCTTGCCAACCATCAGATTCCCAAACTACTCAACCCCCAGTGAGGAATGTGCCACTGATGGTTGTGTTTGCTCACTTTTTCAGCAGTTGTGGTCCAGATCTGGGCTGCATTGGACTCTGGGGCCATGAGCAGGCTGTGCAGCAGGGCAATCACCTCTGCTGCCATGCTGTTTGCCACGTGCCCGCTGATGAATGGCCTCACCGGATCCGTCCTGCCCGGGAGACAAAGGCAATTGGATCATTCAGTTCAAAACCACAGAAGGAAAAGAAGCTTCAGATGTCAACAAGATACACACAAAAAACAAGAAAAATAAAGTTTATGAACAGCCAGATTATCTTTGAGAACACTACCAGTACTGGTAGAGAGAAAAGCAGAATGCAGACCAAAGAATTTACCTGGCGAGCTCCGAATTCCTCTCCCTGCAAATGGAAGTTTGTGCAGTCTTCTTTTTGTCCCCAGTGGACAATCCACTGCTGCTCTCTGGATTGACAGTCTCTATGGGTGGCCCCACACTCACTATCAACCCAGACTGTGCCCACTTGGTTGCCTTTCTAAGGGCTGCAGCAGCTTCTTCTGTAATGACTTCACAGCAGCCGCTCTGCAGAGGAGATGCCAGGGAAGGCAAATGTCAGATGTGTTTGGTCACTCTGCTCATGTCCTGTGCTGAGAGCACAGCAAAAACCCCTCCTGGGTCTGTGTTAGTCACAGACAGCTTCTGTCCCTTGCTTTTCATCATCTACAGAGATCAGGGATCAATTCACAGCCTTTAACATTCCATTCTTAAATTATCAGTTCAGTTTCTCTGATCAAAAAGCCACCAATGAGTATTCCTGGTGCAAACACTGAAGAACATGTCTGAAAATAGACATGAAATTTTAATTCAAGTGTGTGGCTTAAAATTTGCATTATCAATGTGCATTAAGCACTTGAGGAAAGAGAATATTAAAAGGGCTTAAACCTGACCTACAATGCCTGCAGGAAGCATCAGCTGGAATTCTTTTTTTCATCATCTACTCCTGTACTGGATCTATATTTACAGAGGTAAATGATGAATAAAACAGAATTTAACAAAGGGGTCTTAACATTAGTAAAACCCAAGAATTCTGACTGGCCAGCACTTTTTAGGATGTTAAGCAACTCTTTATTTATTTCTCCCCTTACTTTTGTCATGTCCCGATCCATCTTCACCACCTTCTCCATGTTGGCTCCAGTTCCCAGTCGGAATGGGCGACCTTCTGAGCTACTGTTGGAGGGAAAACAAAACACAGGAGCTTTGTCCTGGCTGCTGGAAAACACAGCTGAGCTGCACAGTCCAATTTCATGTCTTATGGGTGGTTTGAAATGATTTGAAGCCACCCTTGTAGCTAAATGCTCCACAGCAAGAGAAATATTAGGCAGTTAAGGACATACCCCATTTAGAGAGGAAATTTAATCCTATTAAATGCAGTTATTTGCAAAGCAATTTAACCCTTCCCCCCTTTAGGAAGAAGCCTCATGAAATGGTTTTTATTGATCACAAACGCCCGGGGCTCCGAGTTCACCTTTCACTTGTACCTTTTAGTGTAATTTTTAGTGTAATTTTTAGAGTATGGGTTCAAAATCAACCCACAGAGTGGGGGAAGATGAAACAAATAACACAAAATGCAAGGGGTGACAGCACTGACATTCAGTGCTCCCAACATCCAGGTGGGTGCTGAGAATACTAAAGAATGTTTAATAGCAAATTATTGTCCAGCTTATGCATTATTAAAGCAGTGCTTTTAAAGCCATTTTGCCTTGACAGCTCTATTTGTTAGTCCCAGCCAGCCTGTCACACCATAAATAAGATAAATGATATTCCATCAGAAACACTGAATCTAAGTAGCTAATTTTTCATGAGATTGTTTTCAGACAGAGGAGGATGTTCCCATATTCCTTTGCATTATCTTACTGCTTTGCCAGTAAACACAACACACTGGGCAGACACTTTGCTTTCCCATTTACTCTTATATCTAGGATGTATTTTCCTGCAGCTGCAGCAGTGGAAAAAAAGGAGAAGATAAAGGGAATTGGCAAAATCCATTCTAATTCCAATCCAGTGAACTGTGATTACCTTAGTAAAGGCTGAAGGACTTCATGGGAGGACTGATCTTCTCTTTTATGGATAAAAATAGAGAGTTTACCATCTACTGCCTCGCTTTCTTCTCCAGGATCTTTATCACCTTTTATGGAATTTTTAGGGCTGGCTTTTGCCAAGGTAGTATCTGGCTCAGAGGCAGTTGGAGAAAGGACTGTTTGGCAGCCTTGAAGTAAAAAGGAAAAAAAGAATACAAAGAAACACAACCATGAATTTTTTACTCTTGGAACTAATGCTGACACATCTGGGATGTGTCTGAAACATCACTGAGACACCCACTTTGGTCTGAGGCCAGGGAAATCAGGAGTCAGATGGAAAGGCACAGGAATATCCTGCTCCCAGTGATATATCAGATATTATCTCCCAATACTTGAGCTTTCTGTCAGTACAACAGCTCCAGGCACAGCGTGCCCAGAGAAGCTGTGGCTGCCCCTGGATCCCTGGAAGTGTCCAAGGCCAAGCTGGACGGGGCTTGGAGCAACCTGGGATAGCTGAAGGTGTGGAAGGAGGTGGGACTGGATGGGCTTTGAGGTCCTTTTCATTCCATGACTCCATAAAACACTTCAGGCACAAAAACACCAAACAGCTGCTGGTACCTGGCACGACGTAATCTGCCAGCTTTGCCAGCAGCAGGGAGGCAATCTTGGAGGCTGGGTCACTGGGATCATCCTGCTCGCTGTTCAGAGAGGGCACTGAGTAACTCCAGGGAGGCAATTCCACGTTTCCACAGTCCTCAACACTCATGAGAGGCAATGCAGCACGACACAACTGCAGGATTATAAGCACCAGCTTTGGAGAAGGACGCTGATCCAAGAGAAGGGACAGGAGCTTGGACACGCAGGCTGGCTGGCTCAGGATGGCTTTACCTATGTGACTCCTGAAAGGGAAAAGAACCTTGAAATTAAAACCAAATTATTTATTATTTACAAGATGTATGAAAAGCAATTTCAGTGTCTGACAAAACATTTGCAGCAATTCTTCCATAACTTGACAGCACTGATTAAGCGCTAAGATTAAGGGTCAGTTTTAGAATGGTTTAAAAAAATTGCACAAAAGATCCCAGATAGGCTTTGGTACACAGGAAGAAAATACTCCAGAGCAAAGGCCTGGTACCTTGAGAGGTCATTCAGAAGGCTGAGGACATCCTGCAGTGCATCATTCCCTGCAGCCTGGTTGCCACAGCACTCGGTGGCCCTGGCCAGGTGGTTGGTGAGGAGGCTGGAGACCTGCCTGGCCAGCCCGGAGTGAACGGCATCTGTGGAACCCCCTTTGGAAGGGATGGAAGAACACACAGCTGTCATCAACAAAAATCAATGTACACACCCCAGAAACAACCTTGACACATCCAGCACTAGCCAACAGCCACGTGTCTGTGAGTCTAAGTGTGCTATGGGTGAATTCTACCACAGGAGAAATGGGAACGATCACTCAGAATCTCCGGGTTCTCTGACTAACTTTAGATAGAATCAAGTGGCTAAAGTTGAAATTATCTCCAAGGGGAAGAAAAAAGACAGAATTAAAAAATAATAAGAAGAAAATCCACTGAATTTTGTATTCACTTCTTAAGAATCCAGAGTCCCAAGTCACGGTGAATGAGTGCCTTATTTTAAATACATTTACACCAGTCCTGAGACAGTTCTAACACAGAGAGCAGGTATTTCCAGTGCTCCTACCTTCTTCCTTCTCCCACTCCACACAGCGGTTGGCCAGCACCTGGAAGGCAGCCCAAGCCATGGTGGCCACCTTCTGCTTCTTGGTCTGTTTTTCATTTGAGCTGGACTCTGTCTGGCTGCTCAGGCTGCAGAGCCTGTCCATCAGCTGCACCAGGCCACTACGCACCAGACACTTCTCCTCGCTCCTGCAGGAAAAATTCAGGCTGGAATTAACTTCTCCATCACAATGGGAATCCAGAACTTGCTGTTAGCTCAGTAATTAATTAGTTCACCCAGCAGAAAGATGGTTCTACCTCTCCTTTGTCCTCCAGAGATGAAACTGTGAGGGAATTTACCTGGATGTTCTCAGACGCTCCTCGTGATGAGGAAAGGAGATGAATTTATACTATTTATATTATTATTTACTATTTATACTCTTTATCCTTAAGGCAAAGCCTACTAAGGGCAGGTGTGGATGCCCCCCTTGCCTCCCCCAAGCCCTTGCACACCTTGTGTAGGGAATGGTGCACAAGAGGCCAATGCTGTTGGCACAGGCGATGGGGTAGCGGGCACACAGGGACACCACCGATGTCATGGTCTCTCCAAAAGCCTCCTGCACCTGCTCCACCATCCCACCACACGTCAGCTCTTCAATCCTGTTGGGGGGTACAGATTGGGAATGGAAGGCTTCAATTCACAAACTCCCAAAGGTAGCTTTAAGGAAATAATAATCAGTGCATGTTAGGGATTACTCGAGGAAGTTACTTGGAAGGAAAACTGCAAGTCACTCATGTTTACATACGAAATGTGTAAACAAGGGCGTGTGGTAGTTATAGCTCAGACATGATTAAATCTCACTACAAACAAAACACAAAACATTTACTATCTTTAGATTGACAGTATCAGCTATATCTACCACTAATACCTAATTAACATTAATTTAGAATTAAATCAAGAGAGAAGAATACCCTCTCCACATACCTGGCTACATGTCAGCCCAGTATAAAAGTTAATCTACTGATAAATAAAAGCATCTCTTAGAAGTTTTTGCCTTTTCACCCCACAAGAGTCAAAACATTTGCTGCAACCTTAGCTCTGCCAACTTGTGCCCTCCCAGCTACCCACTCCTGGCTTTCCCTTGTCCAAAGCCATTCATTCCCATCCACAGAGACCAAAGCACTGCATCCTGGAGGGCTGCACCCACCTTGGCCCTCCCTGGAGCACCATTGTCACCGGGCCCACCAGGTGTGTCACTCCCCCGACGCGCACGGCGGCCGTCAGCAGCTCCCTCATGTGCACCAGGGCCTGTTTCCTGGTGTTCCCACGTCTCCAGCGGGTCTGGGCAGCCAGCAGGAAGCTGCTGCTGGACACCTGCGAGGTTGGGGATGGGATTTTTGTTACACACCAAAGGCACCTCTTGGTTTTTTTGGAGCGAGTTAGAACTGGGAATGAAACGAGAACGTACGGCTTGGTCGGGGTTTGTGCCGATGAAAGCGAAGAGCTGGCCCAGCAGGACGCTGTAGGTGGGTTTGTCCCTGCTGTCCTCGATGGCCAGGGACTGCAGCAGGGTGAAGGAGCTGCTCCTGTGGCTGGTGACGTGCCGGCGCCTGCGGGGCAACAGCAGCGTTACAGCCGGCAGCGGGAAGCTGATCCAGCCACAAACCCCGCTGTGCTGGCAGGGATAAATTCGGTGAGGTTGATCACTGGAACAGCACAGAGGTTGGAGGGGAGCAATAAAAGCCTCTGTACCTCTGGCTGGCCCGGGCAAACTCGATGTCCTCGTTGCCGATCATCTCCAGGTCGGACGGGGCGGACATGCTGCGCAGGAACACGGGCTGGCGCACGGCGTGCGAGATCACCTTGGCCTCAGAGGCTGATTTACAGGCTGAAGTGTTGGAAAATAATAATAAAAAAAGGTCATTCCTGCTGCAGGAAATTATTTACAAACTGGCTTTAAAATCACTGGTGGGTATCCCAGTGGAAGCTGAAACATAGGGTGGGGAAAATCCAGGGTAAGCAAGAATGTGCAGCCCAGAGCTGAGAATTTTCCTGTTTTCAACCCTTTTGAGAGTTAAAGATGTGGAATGGAAGGCTTCAATTCACAAACTCCCAACTGTAGCTTTAAAAAAACAAGAATCAGCACACGTTCAGAATTACTCCAAGGAGATTTAGAAGGAGAACTGCAAGTCACTCCTGTTTTCATATGAAATATGCAGACATGAGAGTGTGGAAATTACAGCTCAGACATGATTAAATCTCACTACAAACAAAATACAAATCCAGCTCTGAGGATTTTCCTATTTTTAGGTATTGTTTCAAAGCAGATTTCTTTTGGTTTGGTTAAGTATTTTTCCTCAATAAATCAGGAGACTGAAGTTTAAATTCCACCTATAGTTACTCAGATTTTTATTTACCATCATCACGGCAATCAGAAAACAAAAATTCAACTTTATTTATTGTAAAAATTAGTTTAATTTAAGGAAAAACAGTTTAATTTAAAGCAAAAGAAGGAAACATAAGAAATAAAAGGTATCTTTATAAAATGCTGCTAATGAGAGATGTACCTGGAGTCTCTGCAGGGGTCCCAGATATGCTCCTTGTGATCCCAGACTGGGCTGCAATGGTCACATGCAACAACAGCTCTGCTCTGTTCATCAAGCTCTTCACCAAGGTTTTTGTCTTTGCTAAGGGATGAGAGGTCTTCTGGATTAGTGAGTTCACCTCTTGGAAGAACTTCTCCCTAGGATTATGAAAGGGAAGTAAAAGAAGCCAAGTTGATGTTTGAATGCTTTCAGAAAGGAAAGGGTACTGTGGGAAAGGTCAGCTAAAGCATCAGTCTGATCTCTGCCAACAAAGGAGAAAGCACAAAAAATGGAAGAAATAAACAAGTGCCCCTTAGCAAACACAAGGAGTTGTAGGTATCAATACTAATAAATTTAGCACAGAAGTTTCTAATCATTTAATCCTATACCTTTGGAACTCCCTGGAATTCCCCTGAAGTTGCCCCTCCCTTTGAGGCCTAAATGTTCTCTAGCACCAACCTTAATGCCAGGACTACGTTCTCAAGATCACTCCCATCAAAAGAAACTTCCTTCATTGAGCACAGAAGCTCCAGCTCCTTCATCTTGCTCTAAACAAAGGGAAGGAGAAGGATGAACACATTTGGAGGAAGCAGAGTGGGAGCAGAAGCACCCACAGCAGCCCCAGGGCTCACCTCGTTGAAGTGATAATCATAAAAAAAGGGGACATTGTTCTCCAGCTTCCCGTGCATGGCATCATCCACCTCGTTCTGCCACTTCTGCTCCAGCTCAGCCACACTCTGATCAAGAGACAAAAACCACACTTGTTGCACTTAAGGTGTAGAAGGGATTTAAAAAGAAGAAATCTGAGTACATTTTGTATTTCTGTGGTGCTAAATATGCCTTCATTCTCAAAACAAGCCTTCTGTTGTTCTAAATAATTTTTTACCTGCAGTTGTCTCTCCATGGCATTCAGCTTCTTAAAGGTCTCTCCCATAATTTTACAAAGTAAATCATATTCTTCAGCGTGTTCCTCTTGATATTGGAAATTTATCAGAGACTGGAGAGCATCAACCAAATTGAGATGTTTAATCACACATGAAACCACCATCTCCTCCATGACTTCTGGCTGGATCACTTCCCTAGGGTTCCAGGGAAAGCCAAACTCATTAATCAGGAGTAAGAAACCAAATTGGACAATTCATATTCATAAATCATCAGATGCTGCATTCACAAACAAGGTTAAAAACCCAGAGGGAAACAAGGACTCCTTACTTTATACTGGGTCTAAATTGAGGCCGAGCACGTCCAGAAATTTCCCTGAGCTTGATCATGATTCCTGGGGGCAGCCTAATCCTGGGCAGATCAAAGTAGTGTCCAACAGGAGGCACAAGCACATCAGAGGGATATGTGAACTCCCTGTCCTCCTCTATGGTGAGGGGCAATGGAGAAGGGCTTGGGGTAAGGGCTGGAGATATGACCCCGTTGGCTTCCACCTGCCACTGGCACCTGCAAAAAGAATTAAAAACCAGTGAGAAGGATTTTTACTTCTCCCCTCATTGAGAAAGACACTTCAGTCAATGACACATTGCAAAGATTAAATATTAATGTATGAAGTGTGGCTTGTAGCAAGCATAACCCAACCCCTCTGGTTTTGGAGCACATTCCCTCGGTTTTAGGCAACACAAACTGCTGAACAAACCACAGGAAAAATGATCCAAACATCGCCTTAAAGCACAAGACTCGAGCACAACCAGTCACTTCCCCTCAGAAAAAAACACTCAGATCAAAATTGATTTTTTTTTTTACCTTTGTAAGAGTTTAGATCTTAAGAGTTCTTGACAGGTTTCTTCATCTTTGGTAATTTCTGGCCCATTGTACAAGATCCTCAGCATGGAACAGGCCAGCACAGAGAGGCCCAGGGCCAGATCCACCAGGAATGGCAAACCTCCTGACACATCCTCTGAGGATTCCTGCAGCAGGAACAGGGAGAAGTTCAGCCAAGCAATCCACCAGGAAGCCTTTTCCAATAGATTCAAGATAGGAGGTTTTATATATACTCTTCTAAATGTAAGATATAGCTCGGTATCAACCTTAACTCTTACACAAAAAATGCTCAATGATTAACAGCAACTTGTAAGAACAACTCAAGACAAGAGGTAAGGGATTTAAACATTATTTTCCTGAGTCAAGAACGAACAGGTGAAGTTATTTTTGATTCAGTCACCCCAGCTTGTAGTAGGATTCAAGATCCTCTGTGTTTGATCCCAGAATCCCTCCCCCTCTCCTCTTCGTGGGCTGGAATGATGATTTCCTCAGGACATCTCTGATTTTCAGGTTGTTACAGAGAACTCCTGACCCACAAGCAGCAAGGGATGCTGGAATGGCTTCAGGAGATAGATAAGACACATTTGATAACAACCATCTCCACGAATCCCTACGTGCCAGCCCATCCACAGGGATCTCTGCATCCCAAACTCAGTCTCTTCTCATCGCCAACACCCGCCCTGTCTCACTGCCCAAATTCCCACCCCAAAGTGCCAAGCTGGAAGCACACTTCCATGGCTCTGGGCTGTGTGGCAGGCAGGAGGCAGTGGAAGCTGGAGCTGTGCCCTGGGATTCTCCCCCTGGAATACCTGTGCTCGGACAGTGCAGGCAAAGCCCCACATGGCTTTGTCGGGAGTGTTGTGCTCTCGCCCGCTCCGCATTTCGAAGGAGAACGTGACCGTGTCTCCTTCCACCTTCAAATATCCACGGCAGGAAAGGGGGGGAAAAAGAGAAAATAGATTTAATAATTGAGGTAAACAAACAGGCTTTTCACATAAGTGGGTTATTTTGTAGATGAATGCTTTTAATGACAGTTATCTGGGGGTTGTTTTATCGCAAATGAGATCGTCTGAGTTAAGATTTTTTTTTTTTTTCCTTTTTGTAAAGGTGTCTTTTAGTGGAAAATTTAGTTTTGCTGCTGGCTGGCTAGAGTAAAAGAAAAAGAACCACCATAGCTGTAAAATCAAAAGCAGAAGTTATCAGTGTGTTACCTAGCCTTGATTTTCATTGTTTGTCTGCAAGAAGCCAGGCAATAATTAATAATTCTCTTCCTGAAGGAAGACAAGCTCTTCAATTAGAAGAATGACAACAAATTAATCAAGGAGCTTGCTAAAAGAACAGTATCAAAATCTATGTGTGAAAAATAAACCAAATTCCCCTGGGAACATTGGAGTTTTTGTCTGAAATTGCTTTCCAGTTTATATCCCTTGATTTCTTTTTACAATGTGTTTTTGTTACGTAAATATGCCCAGTTTTAGAGTGGGACAATGTAGCAGCACAAATATGTATTAAACAAAAATAAAATCACACTGCAGAAAGTGTCAGGGGACACACTGCCAAAGCATTGAAATGCTGAGGTTTCAAGAAGTTTGAGAGATGCTTCTTAGTTTTACTGCCAAAAGCACCCAATGAAATTTTAAAATCCACCAGAAATGTTTGGAATTTATTTGTTACGTTTGCTACTTGATATATTTGGGAGTTATTATCCAAAAAATTGACTTGAAGAGAATCTGCATAGAACTTCCCCTAGGAGGGTGTACTTAGGAGAAGAGCAGTGCCATTAGACACTCCAGGACTCAAACATCTCCATCAGAAATTCCAGGAAGACACAAAACAAACTCCAAGGGAAGCATCACACGGAACACAGAGCCGAGTTTAAAGTTCTCCCTCAAGGACACAACAGCTCACTGAGCAGGGATCTCATCATGGATAACTGTACACTTAAAAGCTTGGAATGCATAGCTGGGAGGGTCAAATGGGCTGGGTATGGTTTCCCAAGGGGATTTTCTATGGGAAGGAGTGATGGATGGGAAATACTGTACCTTCACTAAGTCCTTGGGCCACCCCGTTCCTAAGACACTACGGCTGCCATATCCCAGTGTATTGCCTCCATACTCAGCAACCTTCCTACTGTTTGTGCTAGGACCAGCATAGATCACCAACTTCAAAACATAAAATACACTGTTAGACTGTAAGAGAAAAACAAGAAAACCTAATAATAATAATAATACTTAGCACTTCCACCGCGCTTTCGACTCTCGAAGCGCTCCATGCACGTGAACCAATCCTCACAGGCTCTGTGAGGGCAGCAGGGTTAAGTATTATTATCCCCATTTTACAGATGGGGAAACTGAGGCACGCAGGGGCTCCAGGGGCTCGGGGTCCCTGCTCACACAGCAGGGCTGGGAGCACAGAGCAGGAGCAATCCTGACTGCCAGCCCTGAGAGAGAACAAACTCCTTCCCCAGCAGGGAGGGGCTGATCCTGCTCCCAGCAAAGCCAAAGTTTTGTAAGTGACTTTGGTGGGATCAGAGTTTATTTTTGGGGGGGGTTTAATCAGCAATGGGTGATATTAATATTGAAGATATTTCCATTAGATATTTATGAGCATCAGGACTTGCTCTATGCCAAAGAATAAACAGCAGCATTCAGCAAGCAGCACAAGCAGCTCTCTGATAATACAAAGTGGATTAAGTACTATTGGTTGTTTTTCCTGTAATTCAAGTATTTGTTCCTATGAACCCAAGTAAACAAGCTTTTTATTTTTTATCATCAGGGAAAAAGGAACCTCTCCAGCTCTGCCCAATTTAAACCAACTGTGCTGATCAAAGGAGGCAGCTGGATTAAAGTTTGGGAAATAAGGAAAACTGAACATGAGTAAAAATGAGAATAGTCAAACTTGGACAGTCTGAGCCAGCCTGAAATTATTTTTTAAAAAACCAGAACTGATAGAATTTCTGAGGGGAAAAACCAACCCAAACCACCCCTCAACCCCTGGAGCCTCCCACACTTGCCCCATGGCAGATCTCCCATTTTTTTGAGAGAATTCCCTCACTGCAGAGGTGCTGAGCTGGCCCTTGCTTACCTTGTCATAATCATACTGGGAGGAGCATCTGTTGTCAAATCTAAGATACAAACAGCGGGCTCCTGGAATGTGGACAGTTTCCTTAAATTTATAATTATCCCTGACGGGATGCACTGTCTCCACAGTCTTGCCAGCAGCCCAGGGAGCAGGGATCTTCAAACCAGTCAGGAATCCTGGCTCTTCCTTCTCTTCCAGCATCCTGAAATTAAGAGTGAGAAATTGGGTCTAAAATACAGCATGGAGATGTCTGCAATTCAGACATTAAGATTTAAAGTACTTCAAAAATCACCTCTCAGTACTGAGACACACAGACATGGAACTGACTGTATTGAGGGAATTAATGTATTACATAAATTATTATCATTATATAATTATCTATATTATCATCATTATTTATACATTGCATATACTCTTATTCATAAAAATCCCATTAGCACAAATTCTTTAGTATTCCAAATTCTCCAATGCTGCAAATAAGCATTTTTATTTGATTTCAGCTGTTTGTTTCTGTTCCTAAGCAGGAGCAGGAAAACTTTGAGCTGAGACACACCATTTAAATGCAGGAGCTGAAATATTATTTCCCTGTAAATTAAACCATTTAACAGCTTTGCAATGGTTTTAATTCTGTATCTCATGCTGCCAGAGCAATTTACATTTTCTCTTGATGGTCCTCCTCAGCCTAATTTGTTGTGAGAGGAACATTTAGAATTAATTTCTAATGCTTGAGGTGAGGAAATAACCCAAAACAAACCATATTCTGTGTAAACAACCTGAAGTTATTAACAGTTTAATTCTATATACAGAACAAAATTTGGAACTAACTGCCTTTTGCAAAAGCTTATATAAAGAACTGAGACAGCCTTAGAAATCATTCCAGCACACCTTTAAAAATTAATTCAAATAAAAACTGCTGCTTTATCCCACAACAATGGTCAAATAGACATTATAGTTCAATTTATCCCACGAAAAGACCCAAATGTAAAGAAAATCACCTCTCATCAGGTAACTGCTTCCCTTTCTGCTCTGGAGCACAACTGGGGGAACTGTTCAGTTCTGAGAAAACTGGAGACTGGGTTTTAAGCAGCAGTGCAGTCTGTGGCCCAAAATACACAGTGTTAGGGACATGCAAACTGTAAAGCATTTTAAGAGCTCATTACTGAAATAATTAACAATCCTACTGTTGTTATTGACAATAAATCATTACTGAGTAGCTCCTGGAACAGCCAAATTTAACACTGAGCATCAGCAGCTTTGGCAGCTGTCGAGAAACTGAACTCTGGTGTGTGGATGAGCCTCTGGAGGAGGCTGAGCAGAATTTTGGAGGCTGCAGGGCCCAGGTTTGGCAGCCCAGGGGTGGCACAGAGCCCGTACCTGGCTGGTGTAAAGGACCAGCTGCACCAGCTGAGGCATCAGGGCATCAGCCATGGTCAGGGTCTGCAGGTTTGGGTGCATCAGGGATGTCAGCAGCACAGGCAGCAGGTGGCCAAGCATGGTGGCCTTTGTGATCTGCTCCAGGCCTTTTAACCTGGAAGGAGAGACAAAGTTACACAGGAACAACTCTTTTCATGGAGCAGCACTTCTGCTTTCAGTCACTTCTGTTTCATCTCGGAACAGCAATTTGAAATTCAGCAGAGAATGTTTGTATTGTATTAACAAAATCCCCAAAACAATCTTGAAACCGCTGCAATTTCTCCCAAGTGTCAGTGACCTTGAATTGCTGACAATTCTCACTGAACAATCTGAGAGCAGAGACAGTAAATCAACAATTTAATAATTACTCAGAGAAGGATAAGCTCCCCTGGGCAGAGGATGAAAGTCCCCATCAAACACAAATGCACCAGTGTGGATATCAGCTCCCAGCACATGGAGCTTAAAGGACTTGAAAAGGATCTGCAGCTACAAAAATATATTTGAACATGAACTCGTATGAAAATATCACCCAGGAATTGTGTGTTGTCAATAAACACAACTAATCTTGCAGGCACAGAGAAGCAGAAAGTGAAACCTGGAACACAGCTGGGACAGGGAGCTGTTTGTTTGAGGAGAGAAAAGTTCACAGCTTTTGTTTCTACCCCATTCCCAAGGTGTATTTTTAAAAGGAAGGGACACAGGGAAGGGCAGGTGATGGAATATGTGGGATATCAAAACAACACCCAGGGATTGTCATACATAAATATCAATTCCAGCTATCAGGGCTGTAACTATCAAGAATTTTAAAAATGAACAGATTGTTCCAGCTTACAGCAATATTCCCATCTAATTACAGTTAATTTCCAGGTATCCTACTCATAAATACCATTATAACTGACTAAAATCTTCCCAATTTGAGGTTCCTACAGAAATATCAACCTGGATCAGGACTGCCACACAGAGAGTGATTCTAAATTCTCCACCAGCTGAGTGCTAAACAATTGCTATGGGAGGAGAGAGTTCCTGTGCATTCAAAGCTCAAAAATAAAGTGATAAAGAATAATTAATGCTAACTGTGCTTGTACAATAAGCCACAAGGAGCAGCAGCTCCCTGTTTCCAAATTAGGATCCTCCCACTTGTCTTACCTTTGCTCCCTGTCAGAAATGTCACTGTTAATTAGTGCTGTTGTGACTTGTTGCAGCATTTCTAAGACTTCATCACATCCTGTCAGGATTTGTGTGGCGAGAGACAAAATGCTGGTCTTGAGTTCCTAAGTAAAAAAAAAAAAAGAGTTTCAGGATACTTAAATTCTTAAAGAATCCCCCCCCCAAAAAAAGGACAACAGAACAAAAAGATGGATTTCCAAATGAAAAGAATGATAATGTGACCTGGCAGGCCTGCAGCAGGAGGTTCATCCAAGACTTAAATTTGATTAATGTTAAGCCCCCAAAGTGCTGGGAGAAACTGGGTGCATGTTTTACAGGATGCACATCCAGTTTCTAGAGGGAAGGAAGCCCCAAGTCCAGCACAGGAGAGAGCTGAGAGCCAGCCAAGGGACAGGACTGGTGACACAATGTCCTAGCAGGGATGAGGAGCACTGCAGAGAGAGAAACTGAACAATGAACACGGCGTGAACAGGGACACAAGAAAAATACTCCAGTACTGAGCATTTACTCAATGAGCCTGAACAAATCACTCCCAACTGCAGCAGCTCACAAACACACAAAGCCTCAAAGAGCAGCAGAGAAAACCAGCTTAGCAAAATACCAGAAATCCAGGAATCAATTCCATTAGGGAAGAATTATTACCAAAACTATTATGAGCAGACAACCTGCACTCCAGGGCAAACCTGGGAGGTGGATGAAGCAGTGTGAAATGCAACATTTTAATAAATTCCTACCAACCAAAGCCTGGCCTCAAACCTTGTCCTCTAACAGCTTCCTTGCCACAAACTTTATTCTCTCTGTTTCAGACAACTGATGGAGGTGGTTCTACATAAGCTTTGTTTGTTTAAAGTGCAAAAAAGCAGAAGCCAGGTAAGGCAAATAAGAAATCCCTTTTCTGTCTATTTAAAAGTATTTTTTTTAAGGACCACCTGAGTGATTTTGATAAGAAAAAGGGTCCTGGGCGTTGTGTCCAGGAAAGGAAATTACAGTCCCAGGAATCCTACTAGCACTTATTAATTAAATTATATTTAAAATCTCATTATACACATATTTAGGAAGTGTCTGCTCTCACTGATAATAGGGGCTGCAGGCTGGTATCCTGAACACAGAATAACTGCAGATTTTACTCTGGACTGTTTTTCCCTGTTCTCCAGCTATTTAACTCCATCAAAAGGAAAAGAACCACCAGCAAACAGCAAATGCACTGCAGGACCAAGGTGTCACAGGCACACTGACTGGAGAGAGCCATACTAGAATAAAACTTGGTGTTTACCTGTACCTTCAATGTCTCTCCCTGCAAGGAGCTGTCACTGTCATCATTGTCATCAGGTTTAATCAAAATAGTGTTACTGAGGAGGTGGTTCTGCACAGCCATCAGGTACCGCAAGCACGAGGACGCAGCCTTGAACACAAACAAGTGAAACTTTGCATTATCCAAACCCTTCATCACCCCTGAGCTAGGCAAGCCTCAGACTTGGAAGTTGGAGAGAGGAAAAAAAAAGGTTGAGGAAGATAAAAAGAAAGAGCAAAGAAATAATATAATATATTGACAAAAAAAAATGGGTTGCAAAACACTGAATTTTGTGAAATAACTCACAAAAATACAGAGGCAGCATCACTTTGTTCAGGTTTGGAACACTACAGCAATATTGAGGGACTCTAAGAATGAATTAATTCTGAAAAGATGGTGCCACCAGAGAGATAAATGTAATTCCCACTGCTGAAGGGGATGGTTCCATGCCACTCCTCCCTCCCCACTGTCCCCTCCCCATGTTTTGATGTTTGTCCCCTCCCTGCCTTTCTCAGGGAGCTGATCCTGCTGGAAACACCTTTCCATAGTTTTACCATCAAATGTCAGCATTAACTCATCTCTGTCTGCCACTGACAACACTTCCAACCTGTATGAACCACAATACACAACTGCATGTTTGATTTTTTAAGCTGCTGTAATGCTTTGAACATTGAGATCCACAAACTTTGCTGAAACTGAACCAGAGCAACTGGAAAAATAAATCCATGTATAAACCCATCCCAGCATTACTGAATTATTTCTTTTGCTGTGGGAAATTATTCTTTTCTTCCCTGCACAGCACAAACAACAGACAATTCTTCTCCTGGATTTGTTAAGACACAACTATAAAAGTTTCACCTCCCTGTACTCAGAGAAGAGGTCGGATTCAAGCAGGAAAAGAAGCCAAAGGCAGAGAAACTTTTATCAAAACACATTTTACTTACAGGCACAGTTGAAAGAAGCCTTTGAAAGTCATCTTTAGATACAGTTTGGCACTTGGTGATTAAGACACAAGATTCTCGGACAACAATCTTGAGGATGTAGTGCAAGAGCTCATCATTGAGTCTTCAAGAGAGGCAAGAAAGGTGGGAAATGTTAACCAGTAATTATTGTGCATTTTGTACAGCTCAGCTCACTCTGCAAGCTGGATCCCAGATTATGGGAAACCTAAACAAGGATCACACTTCAAATTCAGACACAAAAAAAAAACCCCAGGCTGAAATGTTTAACAAGTACAACAGATTTCCAGGGCTTTGCTGCACTGTGCTGATGTAAATTTGTGATTTCTATTTGTGGCTCCTATAAAAGACTCCTCCCACCTTGAACAGGTACTTGACACTGGCAGTTTTACAGCTGGGAAGTCACCCATGATATGCAGAGAAATGCTATAAAAGTGTATTTATGAAATTATCATTCAAATTTATCATGAAAATGGCAAGGAACAAGGAATTCCAAACCCAGTCTGGGATCAGAAGCATCCAAAGTTTGCCTTTAAACATCAAATCTCTCCCTCAGCCTAATGAAACCTTCCCCCACAGACACAAACAACATTCAGGTCACACCAAGCAATTCCAGCAGAAGTTCCTGCAAGTTCACCTCAAGGAAATAACAGAACAATACCCTATAAGCTGAGGCTTTTTACCTATAATGATCATCATCTTCACTTCCAAATCTGTTGTTCTGCAGCTGCTCAGCTAAATTGGTCAGGATAACATCCCGGAGCTGCGAGAGGCCACTGTTCCTCTCTCCTAAAAGGGAAATAAAAAACGTTTGCAAAGCAGCATTTTACAGAAGAGATTTTATTTCCCCAATATCTCATTTAACACAGACTCCAGCTCAGGAATGGCTGCATTCCCAGGGTGACCAGAGCTGCTGTCCCAGACTGGGAGCACTTTCCCTGCCCAGGGCACTGCTGAAATTCCCAGCACATTCCTGGGAATAACAAATCACTGAGCATCAGCTGCTTCCAATTCCCATTTCCTGGTGGGCTCAGGGACATTATTCCCCCTTCACTGAGGTCTAACATCACCTCTGGTTATTGGGTACTTGCAAATAATTCCTTTTCTCCACCTGACCTACCCTAGGCCATGCAGCCTTTTGGAAGCTGAATCATTCCATAATTTCCTAGAAAAGCATGGATTTAAAGCCCAATATCCCAAACTGTTCTTCCTCTAAACTTGAGATGTACTTGGATTTTCTGTTCTCAGAAAAAGCCCACTCTCACCTGGCAATAAGACATTCTCACCTTCAGTTAAGACCAATTTCAACAAATTATTGATTTCTGCTTCTCCAGGATACAGGATATTTAAACCAGAGCTAAGGAAAAAATAAAACCATGCATTACTTGATGGATTTAGAAATGAACAAAACCATTTCAGGGGACATGTGACAAATGGCACCACAGACTCAGCATCTGATGGAACATTTACAATGTCTTTGTATAGGCTTAGAAGAGCATCCTCCAGATTTTAACATCAGTATCAGGACATCAGCAGCTATTTTCTCCAGGAATATCTTGTAATCAATTATATTTTATTGTTTAGGTCCCTAAGCTTCTCCAAGTGTTATCTGCTTCCCTCTGGAAAACTCCCCATTCATCACTTGCACACAGGGCACCACAATCAGTTTGTTAAGAAACAGATGTCAGGAAAAATGATGATGGCTCAGAGGAAAACTCCAAAATGTCTGGGGATGGGGTTAGGGTTGAGGCTTCTCTGTGCCAGGAACAGTGGAAAGCACAAATACAATAATCAAAGAGTCACCACTGGTATTGTTCTGCACTTTTTGGAGAGTGGCTCCATTTAGTTTAAGCTACACAGAATATTCTGGAAGGAGCATTTCAGGAACACCCCAGCTCTGCAGAAACATTCCAGGTGGAGACATTTTCCCCTTAACTTGTGCTGAACTCTGTCCTTTCCATGTGAATTCCCCCATCGAGACCACAATCACTTCAAAGGAGCACTTCAGGCCTGTCTCAAGTGCTGAAATCATTATCCAACTTTGCCATTTCCTTTCCCTTTTCTTTTCCAGCAACAGAAAAGACAACTGGGATGTTTTTCAGCTTCACACTGAGAGCAGAGATTGCTGCAGCTTCCTTCCCTCTGGTTCATGCTGATCCACTCTGATGGAAACCTCAGGACAAGTTAGAACACACTGCCAGCTCTCTTTGAGGGTTCCAGTGGCACCAGAATCCCCCAAGGAGAAATCAGGAGGAAGGAAACATCCCCCAGTGCCCACCCTGGAGCAGTTTAACAAAGGCATTACAAAGTATCCATGCAGGTGACAGGAGACACTTGTCCCTGTCAGAAAGCACAACCCTAAAAATGCCAGGTAATCCTCCTGAGCCAAACTATTCTTCACCCAGAGTTGCACAGAGCCACAGAAATCTGGAATGTCGTGATTCACACCAAGAAAATGCAGGTTTGATGTTCAAAAGATTTTGTTCTCAACCTCTGGAGCACTTCCCACTGGAAAGTGCAGGTTCTGTTTGTCCTTGGCACGCTGGAGCCAGCATTCCTTGGCCCTGAGGTTTCCATTATCTCCTTTTCAGGAGATACAACCAGAGTTTTGTTTTTTCTCCCCTGGGCCTTCAGTCTCAGAGCATTGCTCAAGTATTATTAATCCCTCCAGGGTTATTAGTTCTGCTTCTCCTGATGTTCCTTTTGTTCAGGAGAACTCCAGTGTTACCACTAAAAGCATCAACTCCAGCTTTGCCTTTTTCTGGACACCACAGCAGCTAAATAAGGAACTCATTCAAGGAAACTTTGTCTGAATTTGGCAACTATTTTATAATAAACATTAAAAAATCCTTAAGAAAACAAGTAAAAAAAGAACCAAATTGAAAGTAAGGAAGTAATTACTACCTGTTATTTCTCTTTTTCCAGACATAAACTGCAATAATTTTATCATATTATGTCTTTATCATAATTTATCATATTGTTATATTATTTATTATATATTTTATATTTGTTATATATTTATTATCATATTATTATATTTTTTATATTATTATCATATTATTTATCATATTATTATCTTTATCATTTTATCATATTATGTCTTTAAATCCATCACATTATTTTTTTCTCACATTAATGCAAAATGAAACTGAATACAATGTGAATGTTCATCTGTCACTACATTTCAAAGAAACTAAAATCTCAGTCAAGTTGAACTTGATAGAACAGATATTCACCTAATGGCCAGACAAACTTCCTTCTGGATTTCAGAGCAGATCTGATCCCTTGGGGCCATCAGCAGCTGCCACAGTAACAGCCCAGACCTTCTGACAATGTCCCTGTTCCTTTCAGTTTGGGGGCTGAAGAAAAATTTAAAAACCACCTAAGAAAAAATGAAACACAACAATATTAATATTAAAAATATAAACATTACTTACATTAACTTATTTTCTGCAGTTCAGTTTCTTGAACTGTTTGTGTGGGTCTAGAAATCTCGAGAGTCAGAATCTGATTTTGAATCAAAAAATGGAGGGGGGGAAATGCAAAGAAAGGATACAAATTCTCTTTTTTATTTTAATCTGTAAAGACAGAGATTATCTTTAAATTAGGGCTCTTAAATGAATATATAAAATATTGCAAAGCCACTG
Source organism: Aegithalos caudatus (assembly GCA_013389925.1). NCBI lineage: Eukaryota > Metazoa > Chordata > Aves > Passeriformes > Aegithalidae > Aegithalos > Aegithalos caudatus. The sequence continues at coordinate 129,442 of WEIU01010365.1, forward strand.
CTAAATCAACCTCCATTACATGGATTCCAATGGAGAAAAAAACCAAAATTAAATAAAAACGAAACCAGTGGCTGCCTGTACCCCAAACCAAGTTCTTCACTTTTCCAGGTGAATTTTGAAGCCCATTTAAGGTCCTGTACCTGGAAGACAACGAGGATGCAGCGGATGATGCAGGTATCTCCATTGACCATGGCCTTTTCCATAATGTCACAGATGCTGCTCAGGTGATGGGCTTCAATGGGATGCTGCTTGCCCAAAAAATTGCTGATGGGGAGGTTGTTGCTGGCTGCCAGGAGGTTGAGTTGGTGGATGCACATGGCACCAACATGGTGCAGTAACTGGTTAATGACCTCATTTGTGGTTGTTGCATCCCCTGCAAGGAGAGGAGTTCAAATGCTGTCTATAAACACAGACTGGATCATCAACCTTTGCTTCTAAAATGCAATAAATCAACTTCAGAGCATAAAAGGATTATCCAAAGCACCTTCTGGATGTGCTGAAGGCAGCAATCATGGCCAATATTTACAACTCTTTTCAGGAATTAAGTCAGCTTTTAACAGCAAGGCAGTTTCTGTCTGATTATTCCCTGCCACTCCTCTGTTTCACTCCCCCTTTGTGCAAAGTGCTGACTGCTGGGCTCCCCTCACCTTTGGGCTCTGTGATGACGTGACTCACTCCCAGCCTCTGGCACACACAGTGGAAGGCCTGGTTCCCAGGATTGCACCACTGATCAATGTAATCATTGGAGCACGTCCAGATCATGTTATTCATTGTATCATAACAGGCACCTGAGAGAAGGAAAACATTTCACACATCAATTTAGTAGAAAACCAGACCGAAGCCTCTTTATAGGCATCATAAATCCAAACCATTTGCTTTAAGTCTATAAAATTTCACCGTGGACACGCAGCCCCACCCCACTGCAGAACTGCTGCCTGCAAATTCAAACCCAGATGGATTATTTGGGACCTGAGGGACTGCTCTGCTCCTTACCAAGGCCTGGCACCAGAGCCCCCCGTCCGAGCGAGCTGCCCGCAGCATCGATGAGATCCGCCCTGCTGGTGAACTGCCCGTCCGAGATGTTGAACACCAGGCTGGAGGCCAGAACTACACAGAAACACAGCTCCAATCAATTCCTCAGGAGTTTATTGCATTCCAGACAGCCAAGGACTCCCAATCTGCCACACACGGCTCTGACTTACTTTTTAAGGAGGACAAAGCGCTGGTGCCGCCGAAGAGCGAGCGCGTGGCCGAGCTGCCCGAGCCCCCCGGGGGTGGCACCAGCATCACCAGGTACGTCCCACACGTGTAGATTGGGGTCCTCCTCAGCATCTTCAGGGGCAGCCCACAGCTCGTGTTGGCAGCTGCAAGGGGCACCAGAGAAAGGTCACAAACTGCACCCCTGCAGGGCACGGCAGAGCTCTGCTCTGGGGTTCAGAGGAATCGGTATTTAGAGGCTCTGTTAAGAAGTTTTGACACAATTCCAGAGTGGTTTGGGTTGGAAGGGACCTTCAAGATCATCCCAGTCCAACCTGGTGGACAGGGACACCCCTTCCACGAGACCAGGCTGCTCAGAGCTCCATGAACCTGGCCCTGAGCGTTTCCAGGGATGAGGCATCCATGACTTCTCTGCGGCCTCCCAGCCTCACACATTCAGCACCAATCCCCACAAGGCTACCAAGAGTTTCACAGGCTATTCAACTAAAGAAAACAACTTCAAAATAAAATAAATTTTAAAAATCAGCTATAACCTAAATTATTATTAATAATTGTGTGCTGATAATTACATTGAAAGCACTTGGAGCCAAATGATCTCCCCACATACAGAGATCACTTGAGATTCACTATGCATTTACTATTTTAAGTTCTCCTGCTCCTCATGAAACGTAGACAGCCCAAATGATCTCCCTCCTGCAACAGCTGATCAACACTTTTTGAGTGCTGACTCAAGAATTAGCCAAGAATAGCCACTTACTCTCCTTTTTCTGTACCACTTGAGTTGTTAAATGGCAAAACACAACCTTTAAAATAGCTCTTCAAGCTAACTCCTTGCCAAATTCCTTGGAAGCAGAGCCATTTCATGTATAATTTATTTTTATGGAAATACTTTCAATTGTTTCAAATTGAAAAAAGAAAACCCATGTCCTTGTGAAGGAGGAGAAATAATTCAAGATAAACTGAGTAAAACCTTCAGACAAATCTAACAAAGCTCCAGATCATCCTGAAAGCCATCAGTGCAGCTGACATTCAAGATTCCCTCATTAATTTGGGTTGTTTTCATAAAGGAATATCCAAACATTGTGCAGATTACCTCAAAAAAATGCAAAAACGCCTAAGATTTGTAATATTCCAGTGACTGGTGCAGCAGTAATTCCATTTGCTAACCTGCAGGCCATTTTTACCCACCAATTAAGAAGTCCAGTTGAGCTGCCAGCAGAGAAATGCAAACTATCAGATTCCCTAACTAGTCCAATAATGGAATTGAAAGAGAGTCCTTCCCATTTTCCATCCCTAAACTTTCCTACCAATCCTAACTTAGCAAAGGAACTGATAACTCCAGCATTAAGCAAACACTGCAGATCTCCCAACTATGGATTTGATAGATTTGGGGGGGAAAAAGACAAAACCCACACACTGTTTTTTCCTCAAACCTGTCCCAAGAGGTCAGTAACAAGCAGGATGGATGCTGTGTGTGTTAAGAAATGAGAAGTGAAGCATTTCTGACCTGCCTGGTCCTCCTTGAGGGTGTTGGAGATGGTGGAGCCCGTGAGAGCAGCGAGGGTGGCCGAGGGGGAGGCGCGGTACCGGGACAGGCGGCTCAGCAGCATCTCATTGATGCTCTTGGCAGATTCCCCCTCTTTCCTCATCAGGATAATTCTTTCCTGCAGAGGATTAGCTATACAAATGCCATTTTCTACCTAAGTGAAATGGGAGGGGAAAAAAAAAAAAACTTTAGATATTGAAATCAGTAGGTGAGAGAATGAGGTAGGGATACAAATGAAACTTTGCTGACAGAAGTTCTTGCAAAAACAAAGCTCTGAAAGCAAGACAGGAAGATTTTTTTGTTTGTGATGATTCAATAGAATAATTTAAAAGAAGACATCTAATTTCTTTCAGATATTCAATAGGATATATTCTATTTCTTAAAGACAGAACTGCTTATCATAAACTTGAGTTTATTTAGGAAACTCTGCTTAAAAATATATAATCCTCTTGTATTTTCTTAGTGGTGTTTCACTTGCAAATCATTTGGCTCTGAATCATTTTTTTCCAGGCAAAAAAGTGTGAGCAATGATTTCTTCAGCCCATGCCGTTCAGGGGATGTTTTAGTGCAGAATGCATCTCTTAATGAAGATGTGATCTAGAGCGTTAGGGATTTTCCATGAGTTGTACTACTACAGCCTCCCAATTCCAGTTCCACCATCCCACTCCATCCTCCTCTGCTGAGCAGAAATACAGACAGAAAAAATGCACTTTATGCTACGAGAGAATTCATATTGCTAAATATAATAATCCTCTGGACATGGAATTGGACAGTTCACCTCCTGTTCTGTTCAGTTATTTCACACAAATCCATTCAGATCACGCCCATAAACACCCAAACCTAATATATCAATTAGAAAATGCTGATATTTAATTAAACTGGGTTATGCTACCAACATCAGGCATAGGAAACACACGATTTGCTTACTATAATTTCAAAAATATCCATAAAGACAGAGTGGCCTTTGGGGGTTTTTTCGTTGAGGCTTGCAGGAGACCAAATCCAGTAGAAAAAGGTGCCATCTGAAGAAAGATGCACGGTGGTCATAGTGCTGCCAACTGGGAAGTGATTTACTGGCATTGGGATTATCTGACATACCTATGAGACAGAAAGCATCTTAACAGGTCTGATTTGGTAGTTTGGCCTTACAAGTATGAACAGTATGAAAAATAAACAGAGATCAAATGCAGTTAGTGCAGAAGAGGCTTAATACTGGACTTAGTAGTAGCATTACATTGATTTATTACCAACAGCTATTCTGTCATATTTGCCAAATATCCAAACCAGCTCATAGACCTCAAATTGAACCTATCTAAAAATAAAAGGATCATCTCTTCTCTAATGATGGAGAACAAATGCACAGTACCACAAGGAAAATACACATCCTATTGAGTCACCTACTTTCTGCAATTTCTCTCAAACACTGCTTGAAACTTGAGAAGAAAAGGGGAATCTAAACATTCTCAGTGTCAGGAAACACACTGGACATGAATGTGTATATCCATCCTTAAAACCACAGCAGGAAAACCCCAAAGTAAACAAACTACCCCAGTTTGACAAAGGGCAACAGTTGTTTATCTACAAACCACAACCAGATCTGAAATAACACCTGAATTTTGGGGCAGGGGAAGAACAATGAGCTGTTCAGGAAGAACAAATTCTTGATTTAAATCAAAGTCCATTTTGCTGTTGTTTGATTGCTTTAAGATGTGACCACACTGGAATCATGGAATATCCTGAGTGGGAAGGCACCCACAGGGATCATTATTGAACCCTGGCCCTGCACAGACACTGCAGCAATTCCACCCAGTGCATCCCTTTGGGTGTTCTCCAAACACTCCTGGAGCTCTGGCAGCCTTGACCATTCCCTGGGGAGCCTGGGCAGTGCCCCAGCATCCTCTGGGGGAAGAAACCTTTCCCTGATACCCAGCCTGACCCTGCCCTGACACAGCTCCAGCTGTTCCCTGGGTCCTGTCCCTGCTCCCAGAGAGCAGAGCCGCCCTCCTGAGGAAGCTGTGGATTGGGATGAGGTCTCCCCTCATCCCCTGTATTATGGGGTACTCTATCAGTACCCCATAACACAGAACAGTGTAATTACAGATAAATACAGATATTTATATGTAAGACACACTGAAACAGTAACATCTCTACCATAACTTACACATCCACCACGCAGTCGCTTCAAGGCGGGGTTACAAAAACGCAGTTTCACAAAACAAGAAACTCCAAGAATAAAACTAATTAAAGCCAAAAAGTGTGTGATTCCTTCAGCCTGTTTAACTCCTGGCCCACAACCCAGCCCCCTTTACCTGCAGGGTATGTTGATCCACGAGCTGGAACAGGTAGTGAGGTTTGCTATCAAAGGACACGGGCCGATGGAGCAGTTTGCCGTTGCCAAAAGCCACCCAGCCCGTCTCCAGCTCCTCGTTCCGGCAGTACACAAACCCCCTGGAAAAAACCCACCAGGATGTTCAAACTCCTTCAGCCCTGCCCTGCTTCTCTGAGGCTTTTTTTTTTTCAAATAATTCACAACCACAGCGCTGAACTTTGACTGAACTTACATTCAAGTCAGCAATTTTTGTTGTGAAAGGCTTTAAGAGTAAAAAGCCTCGTGGTTTTCAAGCAATGAGGTACAGTGAGTCACAGCTGCACTAATTACTTAATGAATGACATAATTAGCAAACAAACATTCACAAACTCAGCTATAAATAAAATGTCACAGAACTGGTCTGTAGTATATCCCTCTCAGCAAAGAATCTACAAACTTACTAGGCATTAAAAAATAAAATTGGATCTAAAATTCTGCTACTGGATGGCCTTCACAGGTCCCTTCCAAACTCAACTTGTTCTTTAATTTTAGACAAAACACATTCAAGAAGAATTTCAGATGAGAAACCCAACACTTTAAAATAGCACTTAATGAAAATTCACAGTATTATGGGTGTGGGTTGGGAGGGACCTTGGAGCTCATCTCCTTCCAAGCTCCGTATCCTCCAGCCTTGCTACTCCCAACATCTAGGAGAGGTTTCCCAAAACAGGAACTTTGGGGTTCCAGCAGCTCTGCAGAACAGCCAGCAGTGAAATGTCCCTTACCTGAGAGTTCCATGCAGCCCTGATCCCAGTTTGCTGATTCCCCTGCCCACGGAATTGGTGGTGTACAGGTAGAGCCCATCGGCTGCAAGGCACCGGCCCAGGTCTGCATCTGGAGCAGGAGCAAGGACAGCACAGAGCACCTCTGTAACATTCCAGCTGGGAATTCTCCCTGGGGGTTACCCCCATGGAAACCAGCAGGTGCTCATGGCAGGTCTACAACCCTTTCTTTTAATACTGAGTTTATTATTTGGTGCTCTGGGAGCTGCTGTAACACAGCCCAGGAGACCCAGGGGGGTTTTCAAGCCTCAGAGGTGCCCACAAGGTCTCAATGTGAGAGGGAAGAGGAACCTAACACTGAGCCTTGATCTCATTTCTGCCAAACTCTGATTGTCCTAAAGCTGCTCAGATCCTTCCACAGCTCAACACTTCCATTAAGGCAAAATGCATTTGAAACACAGAGCAGTAATTATTAATAATCAACAAGGGACACAAGTCCAGTCAATCTATTGAAGTTCACCGGACACTGAGCTCAGGAAGGAAAAGTCCACTCACACTCTTGCCTAAACACCTAAAAAGAGATATCTCCAATAAATCTGCAGGTAGCTTAAAATAACAACTCAGTTTTAAATTCCTATGGATTGCATTAAACGTCATCAAAGCTTGAATTACTATTTCCAAAACCACGTGAACTCTTGTTTATTACAAAAATAGTCAGCAAACAAAGCAGTAAAAACTGAGAATTAATTCAGGAAAAGCAATACAAAAGAAAGCATTAACAAAAGAACTTCAAAATCAACTGGGCAGAAACAAAAGCAGAGTAGGGAAGAGGGGGAAAAAAACTAAACAATGAACTTGTACTTCTAAAAATAAACTTGCTGTGCCACTGATAGCTGGCTATTGAACACAGGGATAGTGCACAGGGCAGTGATTATGTTCTAACGAGGGGATAATATCCAAACTCTGTCTGACCCCTCTGAAAAATTCCCACTGGAGTCAGGAAGGGTCACTGGATCAACTGCTTTGGACTGGTTCCCACAACCTGACAGTTTAAACCAGCAGCTGCCCTTCAGCAATCAAGACCAAACATTTTTTGAACCCCAACTCTGAAGTTTTACATTCATCTTTAAACAATTAACAGCACTAAAAGCACCCTGTCCCCCTCTGCTGATAGTGACAGGGATGAAATAATTCACCTTTATTCTCACTGCTGGCACCAGTGTTGGCATCAGGGGCAGGTAACATGTCCTCAAAGCCCCAGGACACAATGTGCTTCCCTCCAAGCAGGCAGGAGGGGGATCCAGGGCCTCCCTCCAAAAGCAACAACCTTTAAGCAGAAAATAAAATTTCATAAAGAAGAGCAGTAGGAAAAATCAGCCAAATTAAAAGTTAAGACAAAGATGTATGTAAAGTAATTATTCTGTCAGAGCTCATAAGCCACTTAAAGGAATCATCAATATTTAATGAAAAAATAAAAACAAAACACCCAAAACCCAATCAATGCTTTTAGATTTGATTTTCTAATGTCTTCTGCACATGACTAAATCTCAATCTTCCCTAAAGCTTTCAATAACTCTAAAGCCTTTTAATCACTTTTAAAGACATTCCTCCCTACACACACTTAACACATTTTCAGAGCTGCTGGAGAAGTTTAAAGGCAGAAAAGTTCTACCAACCTGTAGAGAACATCAGCCACAGGCAGGGACCCCAGCTCAGTCTGTTTCTGTAATAGATGCACTGTATGAACAAAGGTTTTCAGCGACCCTCTAAAAGGACAAGAAAAACATGAATTAAAGATGTCTATTGAAGCCAGACTGAACACACACAACAGCAGCCAGGGAGAACACCCAGAACCCCAGAGCCACGATACAGCATCAGCTTCTTTTCTCAGCATCTCTCTCCTGGAGATGTTCATTCCTTGGGGAGGGAGAGAGGGGGACAGACAGGCAGAATGCTGAGGAACCTCTGCCTGAATTCCACCTCTTTTTGGAAGAGGCTGAAGGCCCAGTAGGGAGGGAGGGCAGCAGCCACAGGCTGGGTCATCACCAGCAGGTTCATAAAGGCAATCCAGGCACCTGGTAAAACACCTCAACGCTGCTCCTGAGGCAGCTCTTCCAAGATTTCTTGGATTATTCTTGGATTCAGCTGATTATTCACATTTAAATCTCCAGTGCAGCCCATGGATCTTCCTGGCTGAGCCCAAGTGTGAGCAAGGGCTGCTGCACTCCCACCTGGAGATGCCTTTCCTAACTCCAGTAGGAAAGACCAAACTCATCCATTTCTTATCAAGATTCTGATTACTTTCCACAGGATGATGGAATATCCCAAACTGGAAGGGACCACAAGGATCACCATGCAGCTCCTGGTCCTGCACAGACACCCCAACAATCCCTGGGAGCACTGTCCAAGCCTTCCTGGAGCTCTGGCAGCCTTGGGGCTGTGCCCATTCCCTGGGGGAAGAACCTTTCCCTGATATCCAACCCAAACCCCCCTGGCACAGCTCCAGCCCTTCCCTGGGTCCTGTCCCTGCTCCCAGACTCAGGGCTGCCCCTCCTGAGGAAGTTGTGCATCGGGATGAGGTCTCCCCTCACAACCCCCAATATGGAAGATGCAGATGTCTTGAAAAATTTGTATTTTACAATTTCTGTTTCAAAGGTCAGGGCCATTTTCTGGAAGATGTGGTAGCTTTATTTCCACGTATTACAGCCCACCCATGTAGGAGAATTTGGCTGTCTCAGGTCAGTTTTGAGCTGCTTTCTTACAGACAGGAGTGATCAGCTGCAGAGATCCTTGCCCTGCACTCTGCTGAATCTAACCTTTTGCTGTCACATGTGGTCACTCAGCTCCCAAACTTTCCTCCTCCACACCCCAATCCCTGTTTTCCCCAGTGACATCTTCAGCTCTTTGTTTTCACTGATAAACCTCAGCCTGGAGAAAATTGACACCAAACACATTAAAGCACCTCAATTAATTATTTAAAGCAATATTTACCCTGTTGTTTTATTTTTAGCAATAAGAAGCACCCAAGATTGCAACTAGGAACGTAAATAATAGTCTCATTTTCAAGGTTTTTTCTTCAACACATGACTTAGATATTTAAAGGAAAAGTGTGAGGCTTTCAGAAGTGAACAAAGCACAATGGGACATTTCCACTCTCTAAGCAATGCAAGGCAGACTTGCAAAGAAAATAAAAGATCAACCTGAAGTTCAAAAGCTCTACTTGAAATTTAGCTCAGCTGCAACAGAACATCCCATATTTCCTGCAAATTGACATCTAGGAAAAAAAAAGAAATGAGATTGTGTTTATCAAATCCAATTTCTCTAAGCTATGTTCAAGTACATTGCCTTTCAGATAAGGCAGTTGTCAGGACAGAATAATTTGCCACATACCATAAATTTCTCATTGACTTCATTAAAACAAGTGCACTAGAAATTAAGTAGGTTTCATTTGAATAAACCTTTTCCTAAAGCAAATCATGCTATATCCTGGGAACTGCAACATCAGAAATCAGAGTTAAACTTCACAGACAAGGCTGTGACCTGGAGAAACATTCAAGACATTTCCAAAAGGCTCCTTGTGACTTTAAAGCCACATTCATGGGGCTTTGCAGAGGTTTTGTATTTCCTCCCCCTCTCCCCAAGCCCCATCCTAGAAAAAAAGTAGGTTTTGATTAAAAGCAATTATGACCAATTTGTCCTCAATCACCTGATGCCAAACCCATGCAGGACAAGGGATATTTTAACCTACAATGGTTGAACTCTTCACTGGCAACAAAAATGGAAAAAAACCTCCAGACATTTGAGAGACAACACTGAAATCGAATCTGAAAGGAATTGCCCCGAAATCTGGCAGTTCCACCTTCTCCTGACAAAGAAAGGTGCACAGAAGGGCAGGACAAAGGGAAAAGGAGACAACTTTTCTCCCTGATAAACACATTTGGAACCATTCCTAGAGCAATAAAAGCAGCAGTATGCACGAGGCATTGCTAACCCAGATCCTTCTGCTTTTGCATATGCTAAACACATGCAAAAGAGAAATGCTTAGCAGTTTCACCCCTTCCAACCCAATATTTAAATATCAGAAAGAGAAAGGCTGGTGCAAGCTAAAAATAAGTATCACCAGTGCAGTCACATCTTTTTTGATTCGTTTCAATGGAAAGAGAGAACGAACACCAACCACAGCATCGCCCAGGGGTGCTGCAGTCACCATCCTGGAAGGGTTCAAAAAGCGTGGATGTGGAATTTGGGGATATGGTTAATGGCGAATCGTGGCTGGACTTTGCCAAAGTTCCTTAATTCTCTATTTCCCCAGCGAACTTTTGTGTACTCGTGACCCCTTGAGAACACCTGGCTGGGACTTTGCCTCGCTCCAAACCTCAGGAACCTCGGTTTAACCCTCGAATTCAAACATCCCAAGGCGTCAACGATCCGACTCCCCGTTACTTCACCTCCCTCACCTCGCGCAAGCCAAGGCAACCAAGGCGGCGGCAGCGTTTTCCTTCTGCTTGTAAGGGATGTGCTGGCCCGAGGGCGCCGCGTCCTCCAGCCAGGAGCAGAGCAGGGCCTCGATGCCGTTGAGGCAGTCGGCCGGCTCCTTGGTCAGGCTCAGGGGCTGGCAGTCCCGCAGGCAGCTCAGCAGCACCTCGGCGGTGATGTTACACAGGGAAGGGTCCGTCCTGCTCTGCGACTGGATCAGCGGGAACACCAGCAGCAGCCCCATGCGGGAGGTGAAGGGAGCCTGCTCGGGTTGCTGTAACAAACCCTGGCGTTTGAGCAGCGCCAGCGCTTCCTCGTCTCCGGAGCCGTCGCGGTCGTGCTGCTCCTCCAGGGCCAGCTGGCGCTGGGCGTTCCAGAGGCCGCGCAGGGCGTTCAGCCGATATTCCAGCAGCCGCGCGTACGCGTTGCTCTGGTTGCCGCAAACCGAGCGCAGCCGCTCCGCCAGCTCCCTCGGGTTCTTGGTCTCGAAGGTCAGGATCTGCCGAGGGGAAAATGTGGGGGTTTATAGGGGTTTTGTTAAAAGGGGGGGGGAAATAAACCGTGGGGTTGTGGGTTTGCTGAGTCTGTGGAGTTTTCAGACTGTTAGTGGCGGATTTCTTCTTTCCTTGAGAGAATTCATTCCTCTCGAGGACGGTGAATGTAAATAAGTCTCCTATCTTTTCATAACACATCTAAGTTCTCATACAACCCTCTCACACTTCTATTATTTAACCAATGAAGGGAAGTGTTGTCTTTACTGACCAATTACACAGCACAGCATGTTATAAAAAGGCTGTGCAAAACTGTAAATAAAACCTTCTGATGTTTCTCCTACCTGGAGTCAAGCTCTTCATGTCGTGTACAACAGCGACAGTTCTGGTGTGATTTTTACATCAGCTGCTCTCTACAGCAGATGGAGGGATATTATTTTTAATTTCTGGGAATGAATAAAGCTACACCCTGGGCAAAAGAACAGGCAAATGGTGTTGTGCCCATCTCAGGGTGAGGAATGACGGCCATAAGCTAAATATGTGGAATGCCATGAACCTCTATCCACGGAGCATGGCAAAGGACTGGGACAGCTGTGCAGGGAGGCTGTGGAGTCTCCCTCTCAGGACATGCCCCTGCTCCAGGTGACCCTGCCCAGGCAGGGATTTGGACTGGGGGATCTCCAGAGATCCCTTCCCACCCCAATGCTGTGGGATTCTGTGAGCTTGTTGATGCTGACTCAGCATCCTCACCAAACCCAAGCTTGGGGGCTGCTGACAGGGATTTTTAAGCTTTCAATAAACAACAACAACAACAACACAGATTGTAAAGAAAAATACACACATGAAAGAGTAGCTTGGAAAATAAACACTCCCCTCCTCTGGAGCTTTTTTCTGTAATCGAGGCAATTTTGCTAAAAACTTCAAAGGAACTGCAGAGGTTGGAGGGTCCCAGGGGTTTGGAGCCCTTCTATGAAAACTAATAGGTCATTAAAATTGCGTAATAAGAACATGCTTGTTCTAGTTTTGGAGCTCTTCAAATAAACAAACAAACCAACCAACCAGTTCTCTCCAATTCACCAACAGTTCTGTTGCACTCTCTCTCTCCCCCCTGCTTTTTTCCCCCCCCTCTTAAATTTTATCATCTTGCACTTAGCTACACCTTTCTCAAAATACTTCAAGTTGCTGCTGTAGTTAAAAATCCTAAAAGTCTCCTCCTCATCATTTCAGACAGAAGAAAGAGGCTTTTTTGGCACTTCTAAATAAAACTGGAGACCAAGTTGGAACAACAGAAAACAAGCAAAGCATGACACAAAAATGTATTTATGGTTTAGTACCCAGCCTGGGACTAGAAAACTCAAGAGTTTTAAGTAATTTACAGGCAACTTTTCTCCTACCAGCAAACAACAGCAGTGGAGATCAGCAAAGTCACTTAAGCTGTGGCAAGCTGAAGGAAAGCCATGAGCCAAGCATTTTCTGATACTCTGGATGCAGTATCCAAAGAGATTTGGTGTCCAAAGGGCTTCTGGCCACGTTCCAAAGTGCCTCATCTCATCCACCCTCAAACACAATCTTTGGCCCATCTTTATGCTATAAAACTGTCCTTCTCTCATTTAATAAATAAATATAAATGGAAGAGGAATGTGAGAGACAAAGCTGCCATGGGGAATGGCATCCAGGGTTGTTTGTTTTGTGGGTTTTTTTTTTAATTGCAGGCAGCAGTCATAGAGATCATGAAATAAATGTTTCTGGCTAATTGCAGACTCCTGAACAGCTTGTTAAAATGCTGCAGGACAAATCACATCTGCCAGTGCCACACAGCCCCTGACTAAAGGCAAACAGCTTTGAGGGAGGACATCCACCACCAGAGCCAGGAAAAGTTCACTCAAAAGGAATTCACATTGTAATTACATTTGAATGGATGTTGTATTGAGTTCTTTATATCTAATAAACCTCCTTTAATTAATTTCTCCAAGACATTATGAATATTATTTCCTAGACCACGTATTATACATTTAAAATAACCACCTCCTGTTGTGTGTTCTGCTGTCCCAAAAATAAGTTTGTTTTGTGTGCTAGATGGAATCACTTTCTACAACAGTTGGCTTTTGATTTTCTCGAACTAAATTGGATGGATTTTCCACTAAGTGACAAAAAGCCTGCAGAAATGGAGGAAAAAGAGAATTAATGTTTGCATTTTGAGAGTTAGATCCTGAGGAAAACAGGTCTGTGGTCTTTGTTAATAACAAAGACACCACCACAAAAGACAAGCTGTGATGTATGTGGTGTTGCATGTCTTGCTCTCAAATCCCAGTTTAACAGGAAAATTTTATATTTTTTTTTTTGCCTTTGATATCGCTCTACAGCTCTGAGTCTGTCTTGTAGCAATCAGGACGAGTCAGTGTCAAATATGTGCAGTTTTGCTGATGAAAAGCTTTTTCCTGCTGAAGTTTTAGTTTCTCCCTGATCTCACAGTTGCCAATTTGCTTTAAAAGCATGCATGGTCTGTCTGGGATTAGTAAGAGTGTTTCACTTCAGTCTTTCACAGGGGAAATGAGCACTAATTTGGGTGAATGATACAGGAAGCACATCAGCTTCAACAAGATCATTCCAAAATGGGACTTAGAGACTTCTGATAATGCAGTTTACAACATCTGATTTTCATACGTGGCTTATGGAACCAGTGGCAAAAACCCTTAATTATTCAACATCATCTGAGGGTCTAAGCAGGCATTTGCACTTCCAGAAAACAAAAGGATATTGGAAGAAAGGTGGAGGTCATCTGCTACACAGGACACTTCAGCAAATTAAATTACAGGCTGGTTTCCTCAAAAGCCTTTTTACTAGAGGTCAGTACTCAGAGCTACCTCCAAAAAGGAGCTTTAAGTCCAAATGTTCCCAGTGAGGTTGGGATTAAATCCCCAAGGGCTTCCAGGGTTCAGACACATCCCAGGGAACTGCTCTGGCTCTCCCTGGGAGCCAAACCCAGCCCTTCCCACCCCAACAGCCACAGAGCTTCACTTGGTCCCTGCCAGATCCATCAGTGCTTCCCTCTGGATACATTAAAGGCTCTGCAGGAATCCCAGCCCCTGCCAGGGCTCTCCTATCTCCAGGCAAAGCTTGTCATCTTCCAACTATCTGAAGTCAAAACAAGTTAAAATAAAATGCAAGAAAACCCCCATCACGTTCTTTCACAAATTCTGATACAGACAACACAACTACCAGTGTTTATAAAAGGTAAAATTCCCTTTCCTGCTGCCTCTGGATTTCTCCCTGAGCTTCAGGGAGATTTGGGATTGATTCCCAGCACCCTTTTTGGGGTGCCTCAATATTTCCCTGTGCAATACCTGGGGAGGTGTCGGGGGCAGGCACCAAACCCACACAAACCTCACCTGAGCCAGTCCCTGATCCATCACTTCCCAACTCCAAACATTCCTGACTAACCAGGCTTGAACAGAGTCAAAGAGGATGTAACAAACACATCACCCAGGCACAGAATGAGTTACCCAAGTAGCTACTTACATATAACTAAAAAACGTGTTATTAAATAGTTTAATTGTCACTACTTTAATTTTACAGTATCTTATCCTTACACATTATTTCCTTGTTTGATCTTTTAAATCGATTTCAGTCAATGTTTTAATTAGAACATGGTAGAGCCAAGGTTCAATCACTCTAATTGGTCTTTGACATCTTCTTCGACATCAAGAAACACAAAAAGTATCTGATTTTAGATGAACTATGGGGAGGTGTCATCTTTCCCACTGTACCCAGTGTTTGTCCTTTTGCATCCTCACACTGCATGACCTCACCCAGGTAATTCTTCCCATTAAACAGAATTTTTGCCAAATCTCCTCCAGAAAGGAGTGGCTGACATTCCCTATTTTCAGGGCAACTGTGTTTCTCTGCTGATAGTAAATACCAGACCAAGTGCAATTAACACACACTAATATACATGAAGAGCCTTAGCCTGAGGTTTTATGACCCTATTAAATAAATTTAAATGTGAGCTGTCACTAAAAGGCAGCTTTTTCCTCTGGCTACAATTCCTGCCCCTTGTCCTCTCCCTGCTGCTGGCACTGGTGCCTGTGGGGGGTGTGGATTTTAATTCTGCTACACAGGGAACTGAGGAGCAGTGAAGTTGTGCACAAAGTGGGGTTTTTATCCTGAAGTTGCATATTGGAAAGGGAAGCCTCTAAATCTCCCCAATAACATTTAATTCCTTCTCTCCAGAGTTCAACTGGCTCAAGTTCACATGTGAAAGATGAAAATGGTGGAACATTTATCAGGCTCAATTACATCCCTAACACCTTCTGAGAATTAAACACAGATTATTCCCATCTCACAGGAGGTACAAGCCAGACAGAAAAACAGAAACAACCTCAAAACTGTAAAATATCTTTAAAAGCAGCATGACAAAATGTAGTTCTATTACTTTGACCACCTCATTACGAGTATAATGTCATTCCTCTTGTACAGAGTTAACAAAGAGGCAGCACCACTTGTTTACTTGGCTCTTTTGTCTCTAGAAACACCAATAAAACGATGTAAAAAGACCGAATTACAAAAAGTATGGATTATTCTGTAAGGGAAAGGGCACGAGTGACAGTTTTAAAGGTACCCTGAGGACTGAAATACACCTCCCAAGTGAACATGCTCCATAAACAACCCCGGGTCCCCCTGCTCTTTGTCTCCCACTCTGCTGGGAACACCATTCCTGCTCCTGGCATTTTCTGGGACATCCAGCACGGAGCTGCCTTGCTGCAAAATCCACCTTAATTTCTTCTAAAGCATTTTCTAACCCCTCTCTAAGACCTTTTCCTTGCTACACCACGTGCCAAATATATAAATATATGCAAACATTTCCTCCCTGATGTTTTAGCAGCTGCTGCACTTTACACCACGCTTTAGTGTTGCAGTTAAAAAACTACAAGTCTCAAGGTTGTTCCAATTTTTTCTGCTCCAAGAAATTTTAACCTTATCCTCTTGTCCAAAGCCTCTGCTGAGTCCTGTGTGGAGCAGTGCAGGTTTTTAACCCACTCAGCTAAAAGCAGAAACTATTTTCTTTTGTGAAAGCATTGGAAATCTCACTGCTCAGAAATAAGCACTAAGACATCGCTATCTTTTACAATTTTATCCCAAATCATTTTTGTAAGCATACAAATTTTTCCAGCCCCCTTCATATCTGAGATGAATTACAGAGAATAAACAAGCTGTAAAAAACCAAAATGCTATAAAGTGCTGTTTCTTTGTTCATTAGAATATTTCTTTGGCTCTTACTCCTAGGTGAAAATGGCTGTAAAAGGTAAAGAAAAATCTATGTAATTTAAACATCTGAGAGTGCAGATCACTGAATTAATCAGCTGCAATTGGTAACAAGATCTATATTTGGGAAACAGATCTGCAAAATCATCCTTGAGAAGTTTCCTAATGTTTCTCTACAAGGTTACCTAAAATAAGATTTCAAAACCCAGAAGTCAGAGGCACAGTGATCCATATTAGAGAAGTTTAACAACCCCCAAGCCCTGGCAGAGGAATCCTGGAGCTCTGGAAGGGGCTGCACAGGCAGGATGAGGCTGTTCCAAGCCTGCCACATGCCTGGATCAGCACTTTCCAAGTCAGAGGTCACAACCCCAGGAAGGGTCACCCACTTAGGAAGGAGTCAATTGTTGATGGTGGCGTTAGGGACTTTCACCGTGACAGAGGTGACGCTTGTAGATGGCAGAAGGTCACAGGCAGAAAGGTTTGGGAAGCACTGACCCAGATAATTGCAGGGAACTGCTCTTCTCTCCTTCAGCAACCAGGGAAAAGTGACAAAATGTTTTCTCTGGGCTGGGAGGAAAATGGGTGAAAACTTCCAGGTTTAGCAGGAACCTTCCAGTCTAAATGATTTTATGGCAAACACAGGAGTGGCACATGTGAGAAAAGAGCACTGCACTTCAGCTCTGAAACCTTTCTGGGGAGGGCCAGCCCAGGCCACCACTTTTTCCTCATTTGTTTCATTTTTATAGTATTTTTTTACCTTCCATTTGATTAAAGGTACCTATTTTAAGTGCAGAGCCACACCTGCCCAGTGGCACCTCAGTCTGTCCTACAGAACAGGAGTCCAACATCAGATGTGGACAGACATGAACCCAACAGCCACTAAGGGAGAGCTCCAGGGTAAAATCAAGGAATGTTCCCTGCCCTTGGCAGGAGGGGACACTGGATGTTCTTTAAGGTCCCTTCCAGCCCAAACCACGCTGGGATTCTGTGGTGACTCTGCAGAGCTGGCAGATCAAATCTCCCTGGTTTAAGGGACCTCCCCTCCCTCACACAAACCCTGCAGCTCCTGGTGTTCCAGACTCCAGGGAAGATTCTGGAAGTGCTGCAGTTCCCTTTGGGGGACATTGAGGCTCTCCCAGCACTGGATGTCCCTCCTGGGGGGGCACTGACCAACCAAAATGTCATGGCAACACCTCCAGCTCTGCCACTGAGGATATCTCAAGAAGGAGGAGACTTTGCTCTAAGATTTCTCTGTGTGAAAGGTTTTTAAATAAAGGTCCAAAGGCTTCTGTAATCACTGACTAATCCAGGTCTCTCCTAACTAGAGGATTTTAGTGGGAAACTCCCACCAGGAGCAGCTGGTTCATGGATATCATTACCAAATTCTATCAAATTAAAAAAAAAAAAAAAACAACCAAACAACAAAACCTCATTTTTTTGTAAATATGCTGAAACAATCTAAGAAGTTGGCACACATCATCACAGAAAAAATAAAAACAGAGCAAAAACCTCCACACCCTTTAAAACTCAACATTCTCCTAGAACAAGTTGAGAAGAATGAGACTCTTGTAACATACCATTAAAATATATCTGTATAAATAGAAATGTACACCAAAAAACAAAATCAAAGCTGCATGGGAGTCAAAATAACAAAATAATAACTTTTCATAAGCCTTTCTTGGCATAACACCAGCACTGTAACATTTTTTCCTCTGCTTTTCTTTTTATAAATAGACAGAACCTTTGAACAGAAGGACAAAGGAAACACATCCAAACACACTGACATTAGTCACCAATACGCTCTTTAAAGGGATATTTAAGCAAAACAGACCAGAATGAGACTTCTCCACCCAAAAAATATCCATTAAAGTATTAAACATTATACATTTTTAATTAAGCACTTCAGCTCAGAAATCCAACCAGGCTTCTGACCACCACTGATGAAGCACAAGAAGTGAATTAAAGAAGTTTCCTAATCAAAGCAGCAGCTGCAGCATCTCCTACCCTTGGCCAATAGCACATCCCAAGAGATTTCTGTTTGGACCATTTTCAAAGATATTTATTACACTGCAAGTAGGAGTAGAAAGAGTGTAAATGAGCTCTTGTGTAGCAGTCGATTGCATGGCCACGCTTCAATCAGATGTGTGCACCTATTGCCACAAAATGGCTCCTCCAGGCCATTCCACACCACCAAAGTACCCTTATTTAAATAAAAACAGCATTTAAAAAAGGCAGAGAAATGTTATGAGCTAAATATTTTACATTTGCACCATGTGAAATTTCATTTTTTTTTTTTAAAAACCCTTCCCCCTCAATACCAAACCAAACCAATTTGCAGATACCTGAAAATTAAACTGATGGCTTGTGATCATCGATTCTATCAGTGGGTGGAAATAAAAGGCTTTAATAAGCTGTGACTTAAGAACAAAGGTCAAAATAAGTCAAAATCAGTACTTATCAAAATTAAGCACCACAGCAAAAAAAGTCACATTTAATTATTTATTTAAAAGTTTTGCACTGCAAACATGAACAACAGGAAAAGAATCCCTGGAGCAGGAAAAACCATGTGAATCAGTGGCACTGGATTGCTGCAACACCCATTATGATAAATGGCATCAAGCACAAGACACAGCAGCACCAATTCCATTCCTGTCTCTCCCAAACAACTGGAGTTTTAGAACATTCCTAACACTAACAAAAAATTCTGCAGAGCTGAAGTGTTTGTCAAGTGAAGCTGTGTGTCGAGTTTCAGGCTGGAACACACTTCTGGCCTGGCTGGCAAGATCTTAAAATAAGGTCTTGTTTGTTTTTTAAAGGATATCCTCCTTTCTTCTGATATACCATGAAAAAAAATGCTGTGGGGAGCACGTTATTTTTTCTAGCACAGTTTTTAAACTCGATGCTGCTTCTAGAACTATGCCACGGAATCAAAACATTTTCTTGCACCCAAGCTGCACTGAACGCCAGAGAAACTCCGATCACAAGGGAGAATCGTTCCATGTTTACACACACACACACACACACAGAGATAAGTCAGCCACCTCAAAAATCTCCCTTTTCCTGTTCATGTGATATTTGCCAACATCCATTTCATGGGAGTTCATGATTTTCCCATGCCATTGCCCAGTGTCCCAACGCACAGGACAGAAAAGGCACAGTTCAGCAGAAAATATCTTTCCTTAGATAAGGCTGGGGGAAGTTTCCCCACGGCCCAGGAAGATTCCACATCACCCGATGGACAACGGTGTTGTCAGGACTGCCGGTGGGTTCTCCTCAACAACACCACAGAGAGCAGCTAAAGCTTCACTAAAAGGGTTTTTTTTGGCCTAAAATGCCTGGGATCAAACAGAGCCTGGAGATAAAGCTCGGGCTGGACCGTCCCCTGTCTGCTCAGCTCCGGTGACAAAGCCCCTGTGTCATTGCGAGCCACACCGCTCGGGAGGAGGGTGGGGTGAAAGAGGAGAAGGGAGGCACACAGGGGGAAAAAAAAATAAAAATGCAGCCTACAAAATAGATGCAACCTATAATCCGTGACATTCAGTCCTTCGGCGGCTCCTCCTAAGATAAAACAGCTGCACCGCCCGCCTGCAGCCAACAGCACGGGCAGCTCTGGGAAGGTAAAAAGCTGGGATGAAAATCCGGGCTGCCCTCCTGGCTCCTTAATAACGAGCGCTGTCAACAGCTGAATAAAACACCCGGGCACCCCCCAGCATGTCGTTGTAAGGCTGATGAATTACAAACCGTCTAAAAGTAACAGCAAGAAGACACAAAACCGTCTATAAAAATAAACGGGCCAAAGGCAACGCTGGAATCCTTGAGTGCGGCTCAGATTTCCAAACCTTATGGAGCCAAAACAAGGAGGACGCACCAATACTTCACCCTCCATTTACATCGGCACCTCACCATCCTCCTGCCCAGCTCCACTTTCATTATTATCCGAAATAAATTAGACCGACTCAAGACGAGCAGAACGCCTCGACACCGGCTGGCTCCCGACTCCAGGTCTCTAACCCGGCATCCGCATCCAGCATCCTCCATCCCGGCCCCCCATCCCGCCCTAGTCATCCTCCCTGCACCCCCGTCTCCCATCCCCCCGTCCTCCCCGCCTCAGGCCTCCGCTGCCACCGTGCCCCTCTCCCGAGGGCATCCTCC
>WEIU01010377.1:10028-26331 GCA_013389925.1 Aegithalos caudatus
AAAAAAAAAAAAAAAAAAAAAAAAAAAAAAAAAAAAAAAAAAAAAAAAAAAAAAAAAAAAAAAAAAAAAAAAAAAAAAAAAAAAAAAAAAAAAAAACCTTTGCAAGAACACAAGTTTTCTTCTACTTCAGATTGTGTAAAAAATGCAGTTATACTGCACCGTAGCAAGATTCTTTACTGAATTACTCTCCTTGGGTCCTAAGCTGGGCTGCAGAGGCTCTGTGTGGAATTTAGACAATGTATTAGTGGTGTCTCTGTGAACTCAGGACTGTCAGAAAGCCGTTGAGTCCTTTTCAGACTTTTTACTCCAGGGATTTGAAGTTAAGCACCGAAGGGAGCTTTACCAACAGATCTTGAAAGCTGTATGGGATTCTCGCCCAGGCTGCAATGTCCCCAAGGGTGATTCACAACCTGAAACTTAAAAAATGTTTTAAAAAGGGCTGTGCTGGCCCAAGCATCATCCTTAAACAGGTATTAAAGTGTAGCACAAAACCTAAAATAGTTCTGCATACAGAGTGAAAAGGTCTTCTGAAGATGAAGTTTCTAATTTTAAGTAGTTGTCACTGAGCCTCCCAGTCAAGTTGTAATTTCTTTACTGGCAAATAGAGACTAAAAGTTCATTGTTAACTTTTCCACACCCTTGCTATGCTGATTGATATCTGTAAAGACACCATGTTTCATTACCAGGTTTGTTGCAGAGGCAGTAAAAACTCTGGTTCACTGATCCACAACTACCATAATGGCATTCCCCATAGAAATCTGCTGTAGTTGTTTTTGGAAACATGTATTTACTAGATGTGTATACATCCATGCTGAAGTATGTATGTGACAGTACACCCACACAGCTGAACAAGCTGTGGCCATCCATGATCCCAAATCTGTCCAGACCTTCCTTTCCCAACACCTCAACATTTGAAGCCCCACAATGACACACCTGAGGGTGACATGTGTGACCCCTCCGTTGGACCTTCAAAAGAGGGTGGTACGACACGGTCCTAAGGGATTTGAAGAGGAGCTGTGAAACTCTTCAGAAAAATCAGAAAAAGTAATGGCACATTACTTTGGCCTACAACAGGAAGGTAAAACTGTACTTGGCCCTCCCTGTTGTCATAGTTCAACACTCATCCTGTCTGTATGCCTGGACATGCAGTCTGAGGGGCAGATGCTCCTTGCTCCTCTCCATTGCAACATCAGGGATCATGCAAGGATAACAGGAAGGCACACAGCCTCTCACGTGTTAGCTGAAACACCAGTCTTTGGCTGCTGTCTTAACATTGTCTCATTCCTCATCAGTGCAGATGAGCTCAGACGTCTGCAATTAGACAGCTGTAGGTTTCCTCTGCACTAGCCCAACAAAATTTTCATGCCTAGCATGTAAGACAGGCCAGGTTTAAGCTACATATTTTCTACAGATTTTTTTCTGAGGAAACATTTGGCCTCTGATATTTGCACATTGCTGTATGTGTGGAATTTGGCGATAGCCTCTTTAGGTCCTCCCAGTTGGCTTTGTTTAAGTATCTGATTCACCAAAAATCTTTGTATAATTTGGGCCTGGTGCAAAGCTAGTTTAAGTCAACACTAAAGCAAACCAGGACTTTATATATTCTGCTTCAGTATGGATTTATGCATGATGTTTTAGGCATTCACATGAAACAGCTATAGCCCAAATCCTTGTAAATAATAATAGTTGTTTAGAGTATAAATGAAGTAGTAAAACTTAAAACTTATGTTTTAAGAGCTACTTGAGATGTAGCCAAACTACTAAATAAGCAAACCTTACACATTTAACTGTTGACTATACTGAGCTTACTGAGAGGCTAAAAACAAAGGAAAGTTTCCTCAGGAAAGAAAAAAAATCCATGCTAGGCTACACAGAGAAAAAGAGGCTGCAAAGTTGCAACAGGGTGAAATAAAGTAGAGACTCAGAAGATAGTTAAAATGCTACTCTTGTCTCTGGCAAGAAACCTGACTACATAGCAGTGAGAATGTTTTTTTTATTTCCAGAGCTTACTAAGGCTGTGATAGATGTATATCTGGAATATATTTCTTCTTGTGTGAACAGACTACATATCACTATCATTAACAGTTAACTCAGCATGTTTATCACAGTGCATTTCAAGGATGCAAGAAAACACACAGGTTACTGTTCTAACACTGCAATAAGTCATGTAACCATCAACCTACTCATTGTTTTTAGTGTAAATTTCATATTTCACAAGGTTTTTTTCTCCTTGGAAATAGCTTATGCAAAATATAACAGAAATATATTGGAATGCCATGCCTGAGTCTGGGTAGCATTTCTACAGATCAGTTCAAAGCAAAGAGTACTTCTTCACTCGAATGTGTTATGTTGACTGAATAATGTGTTAGTGCAGTCAAGAATATAGTATTTGTCATCCCTGACACTTTGAGAAGATATTTGCTCAAATAGAGTTCAGTCTAGTTCTGCAAAATATTTGTTGCTAGGCTCCTGTTCACTATTTGTGGGTAAGATTGGATGCCTCTATTATTTTTAAATTTGTTCCATCTAAGACACTGTTCAGGATTCTTACTGTTTTCAGCATTCAGATTTCATATCAGTAAGAAGTAATTACCTCCCTGAGAAAATCCCCTTTTGTCCTGATTGAGGCCATGTCACTGCAGCAGAAATGTTATTCAGCAGCCACTGGGCATCCTTGGTGGTGACATCTGTTTGGTTGTCTGGTGAGGGATTGAGGTATAATCAGTCATATAGGTGTTGAATAGTATTGGCTTCCTGACAGACCATCAGAATGGCCATAGAAGCAGCTTAAAATCAGCCTTTTTGTTTCTGCCACCCAGTGAAACTCTGTGATGTTTGGAGATCAGTTTTACTTACAGTATTGCACAAATCAAGAGAAAAAGTTACTTCCAAGACAGAAAAATAATACGCTAACAGGGAAAAANAAAAAAAAAATTGCTTTGCCTAGCATTTTTTTCTTTACTGATTTGCGAATGACCAGCTGACTAACTCACCTATGGCATCAGACACAAAGAATTAAACCTTCCATTTTCTCTAAAATTTCTAAATTGATTTAATATTATTGCCTTAAATTCAAACGAAGGTAAGGCAGAGCTTACAGTTCTATTGTTATTGGTTTGTGAATAAAAGATGAAGATTAGCATGATTAAAGAGAAGTGAAACGGGTTCAGCAGTATTAACTCAAGAAAGTAATTCTCCTGGACACTACTGGGACTGTGTCCATGACTGAGGACAGAAGAATTATGCTCTAAGGAAAGTAAAAAGCAGACCCTGTCTAACCAGCCCCCTGGGGGGAAGGGAGTGATTACAGGGCATGCTGTTTTCTCATATTTTATGGGCATAGGCAGCCAACTGAGAAAACTGTGAGGAAACCAATGCAACTGGCATCAAAGCTAATGTAACTGAGTCCAGACTAGCAGGTGAAGATTATGGGCTATTGTTTGCAGAGCTGAGAGTGAAAGCAGAGACAGAGCCACTGAGATTTTGTGTCTCAGAGCAAGACCCACAGGAAAAAAAAACTGTTGATACATCAAATTTTCACTGAGGGAAGATCATATGGATAAAAGAAACTGAAGTAGAGATTTGGTGGGTGTAGTCTTGCAGGAAAGCAAGCAAGAGCAATTTGGGGGATTCATCTCACATAACCGTAGGCACTACACTACAGATGGCTATATTAGAGCGAGTCACCCACACTCCCTTTAAAGTCAGTAGAAATAAATAGTTGCTTTTAGGGGGCAATTCATCTTAACCTCAAGTCAACAACTAAAATATCTGTGATTGTGCCCCAAAGTTCCTGTTTCTCTACTTTAACCACACAGTTCAAATGAGACTGTGCACACAATAGATGGAAATATGGATTGTCCCATGAGGTTTCAGAGGGACTGCAGGAACAGGAGACTGACAGGGCACTGCACACAGAAGGGAGGTGCTCCCCCGTTCAGCTCTCCATAGGCAGATATGGAGGAAATCTACAACTAACCCAGCATTTCTCCAGAAACTTAAATTTTCATCTTTGCTATTAATTGCTTAGTACCTCCACCTCTGCCAGCTGTATATGGAGGAAAACAAAACAACAGAAAAACATGTAATTCTTTCTTGATTGTTATATAATTTTAAAAATTAAAATATAAAGACACCTTCTACATATAACAGTGCTTCAGTACATATTTTCCAAAATTAAGATCTTTTATTTGTATGTAGACGATGTATGCAACAGCCCTGGCTGTCATAAAAGAAACTGGATTTAAGCCACAACCCAGAAATAAGTGTTTTTGCACTCAGTTCTAATGGTTTCACTGCAAGCTTTGCCTAATGAGTTGTCCAGACTTACTGCAGGCACCACACTCAGCTGGGTCGGTGTCCAGACTTTATAGCTGCTGGACTTGAAAAAGTGCAGTAAGATCTTAAAGCAGGGAAATTCAACCTACATCAGATAGCTAGCAGCACATATTTATTGCACAAGTACCCTTAGGATCCATTAGGGTCTCCATTAAGACCAGTATATTGAAAAGAGTAAATAAATGGCAGAGGAACTGTTACTTACTTGATGTTATGAACAGCATAGGCAGTACCATAAACTTCCAGAAACAGAAACATAAATCATAAGAAAGTTATTGTTCTTCTAGTGACAGGAAGCTAAGAAAATGTTTTTCTCACACTGTTTCTGAAGGTATTTCTGGCTATGCAACTATATGTCAGACAAACCCAAGACATTACAAGGTAATGTCTTGAAGTAAAACTACCAGATGATACCACTCAGGAAGATGCTACACTTTGCTGACCTTTTCTCTAGCACTTGAGTTCAGATTTAGCTGCTGTATAATATCAGAACATTTATGAGTTATACAATTCATATGTGTTTTCCGTGACTGATGCAAAGCTCCTGTGAGTCATAAAATACTGATGAATCTGACATGACAAGAAAGAAAACTCTTACATGGTACTTTCAGAAAGTACCATGTAAGTGCACTTCAATGCACTGTGATTGTTACTTTCCTTTCAGTGGTTCTTTTAAAAAATAAACAAAGGAAGCTGTGATTCTTTGGGCCTTGTTTCACTAGATATTTTGCAAGAACTTTAGAGCCAAAAGGACTTTTCACTGCTCTATCCATGTTTTGTGAGAGGCAATAATGTAAGACAGTTTCAGCCTGAAACATTACTAAAGAACCAGATATCCAGATATTTAGTTTTTCTGACTTAAAGGGAACAAAAATATTTTAATATGCATTCTTTTTAGCAAAAGAAAGAAAATGCATAATAATGTTTTTTTACTGTGCACATATCAGGAAGGAAAATATCACCCTCTGAATATTCCAATCTTAAACACATACTAGAAATTATGCTCTCCAGCTCTGCCTTCCCGCTTCCCAGCAGTCAGCTGAGGCTGTGGAGCTCACACTCATATTGTTACATTTAACAGCCAGTCTAATCCCCCACCAATTTATATTTCCAGCATTCAGTACTTCCTGTGGCCATGATTTTTACAATATACGTGTTGTTTGAAAAGTATTTCCTATTGTTAGGTTTAAGTTTACTGTCTAATAACATTTTGTATGACCTGTTGTCAATGTGTTGCCTCTGCAACTTCTGCCTGGCAAAACCTGATTTTATAGACCTCTATTATATTTTCTCTTACTCATTGCTTGAAGAGTCATACTTTATTTAGCCTCTCTTCCCCAAAAAAGCTATTCAATAATCTGATTTTTATTGCCCTTTTCTGTACTTTTCCATCTCTACTCTATAATTTTTGTAATAGTGGGACCAAAAATGCACCTAGAATCCAAGAAATGAGTGTGCCATTGATTTCTACAGTGACATAGTAATTTCTGTTCTGCTTTGCTCTTTATTCTTATTCTGACAATTCAGATGATGCTTTTTGCTCTTGTAACTATCAGTAGGTTCTGAGCTGACATTTTCTGAGAGCATTCACAATGAGTCTAAAATCTCTTTCCTGAGGCTTATTAGGTAATTTAGAAGCTCTTGAAGTATACATCCAGTTAAAATTGTTTTTCTCACATGCACTGAACTTAGCAGCACTGAATCTAATCTAATGTTTAACCACTTGGATGGCTGATATTGTGAGATGTAGCTGTGACTTCTCACAATCCACTTAGGACTGACTTTGCCATTTCACTATACACCTCACTTTTTACTGCTCCATCTGTAAAACCTATCAATCTCTGTCTAATTTACAAGTGCAGTTAATTTTTTTATTAGCACGGCTTATCTGAAGTCTTGGCATAAATTGCTTCAGGGATTCCTTTAATGTACCTTGTTTTATACTGTAACTTTTTCATCATTGTGTATGCTTAGTCTTCTGAAACGAGAAGATCTGTTTGAACATTTTTTTGTTTTGCAATTTTTCTTTCCATTTGCATTTTTTCCTTCCCCCTCTTTTATTTTAAATTTATGAGATAGTACCATGAAATATAAAATGATGATATGGGTCTAAAATCCATTAATTTGTGAAGTGGATTCAGCATTTAATAAAGAGAAAAGTGAATTAAATAACAATAGACTGCCTGTCAAAAAGAAACTGAAAGGTGACACCAGAATGTATTCCATATACTACTTGTACCAAGGTTGTAGATATGAAAATAGGCTGCAGCCTACCTCCTAGGCACAATCTCCACTCACTGACAAAAAATTCCTCAGAAGCTGTGCAACTGTACAATTTGTATTTCCTTCATTCTTCACAAGAACAAGCAGCTGCTTGAATTATGACTTTGGATTTAAAATAGGAAATATATCCAAATTCTCTAGCAATATGATATTTCAAGTCAAAAACCTTCCTGATGAACTAGGACTTATCTGAAAGCTGCCTTTCATAACAAATCAAAATTTGCAGGAGCTTTTCAAAACTGAAATGTTCCTTGTTTGCTGTTCTCGCTGCTGTTCTCTCCTTGTCAGCTCTAGAGAAATTTTAAAAACTTCTATCTCCTTGATTCTGATGTAGATTATAGAGTGGGAGGTTTTGGTACTACAAAAACAAAGTCATTGCTTGCCTACACTGTAATGAAAGCTACTGCATGAAACATGACTGTCATAAGTGATGATGGCATTATCTAAAGCATTTGGGTTTATATTTGATTTTAGTGACTGTGCTGATTATAAAATGAAGAGTTCAATTCTAATGATATGTATGCATTCACTGGCGAAAAAAAAACCAACTTTATTCACTGCTACTGTTCCTTTCCGCACTGACATTTCTGAATCAAATAATAGCTATGAAATGTTGGGCCTGCTACTCTTCTGGCTGGGCAAATTAAGAATAATGCCAGAGAAATCTATGAGACCAATATAATCTTAATTTATCTCATTGTCTGTTCATGCATATTCCCCTTCCTGTTGTGTTTTACTTCTTTTGTCAATTTTACTTCTCACTACAATATGAGTTTGGGCAATTTCTTACACCTATAACTAACAAAACAAAATTATCTCAAGTATTTAATGGGAAAAAATACGTAACACCACATCAAGAAGAGTAGTCCTATATGGAAGTAAAACAGATTTGTCTTTCATTCTGCTCCAAATGGCCTTCCTCTAGAAATGCCATCATCCAATTGGTACTGAGCTTTTACACAGGATAAATTCTATCTCATCTTCCCTGTTCTGGAGTGGCTATTTTTTTCAACACTGATAAAGTTTTCAGAAGGTGTTTTCAAATGTTTCTGCACTGTGAATATCATGTTTTTAAAAATGGAGAGCTTTCTCTCCCTCTTAATTTGCTACTGCATGTGACCCTAATGTGCTCATCTCTTCTACTGTCTCTTTTTGCATGTTTCCACAGTTGATGTTTTTCTTGCAGCTCCAGTTCCTGTGTTGCATGGCTATAGGAAGATATCATCTTTGTGTAAATGAAAAATTAACAATTTTTTTTTTTTAATCTGTCATACCTATAACGCATGATGGAAACATAATTCAGGTGCATCTTAAAATATTAAAACTCACCACTGTTCTTGAAAGTCAGCAGATTTTGGAAATATAATTTCAAAAAGAGGGTGAAGATATTGAAAGAGCTCCTTGGACCTGATTATAAACTTACAACTGCACTGTCAACCATGAAGAATATTGCAGTGTTTTACTTCCTTCCCTACAGGGACTCTAATGCCAAAACTACTGGTTTCTAAGCAAGGATGAGCACAGGAGAATTCTGTATGGATTCTTTTAATCCATAATTTTATTACAAGATTCTAAATGTTTAGCTTCCTAATGGAGCTCTCACACTGCTGTATGAGGTACTTTTTTTATTTTTTTATTTATCCTTCCACTCTAGAGCACAAAAACTTCTTTTCTGGAAGATGAGAAACACAGAGGACATTTTTCATCACTTTTCATCAGATCAAAAGGGTTGAAATACTTTATACTGTCACTTCTCTGTCTGTTGAAGTTTGTCTGTGGCACTTCAGAGTCTTTTATATGGTGCTTTTACTTTATTCTGTAGTGGGATAGCTTTCTCAAAATGTCCTTCCAGTTTTCCATTTAAGAGATGTGTGGGATGAGTAGATTTTGTAGTAGCTAAAGCTATTTATTGTTTTCTTGAATGTGGATTATATTTTGTTGCCTATAAGAAGGCAGTCATAGAAAGAGATATCATCTCTTAATATTTATGAATGTATAGTTTTCTTTTAATGGTGAAATCGATACTTGTCCCTAGAACAGTTTGTTTTACTTCTAAAACAGAACAATAAACAAGATCATCAGATAGCTTTTCAGATTCATAAATAAAAAAAATCTGCTTATTAGCTCTTTTTCTATCTAGCTTTTTGAATCTTGTTCTTGAGCCATTTACAAAGTGTTCAAGAAAGGTTATTCAGTAAGCCTCTAGTTTTATCATATTCTCCTTGGTTGTGCAATTCATTTAAAGACCTATTTCATATTTCACTGAAGGTTATGCACATAGATGTGGTTATGGATGTGTGCATCTGTGAGTATTTATGGAATTGTCAGCCTGGAGGGAATTGCCTGTGACGTACACAGATTTATTTATCTGGTTTTTTTTGAGCATAGTTTCAAAATAATTGCCAGGTGAGATTGAGATTTTATTGCTGGTCCTCTCTATTTCACAGCTTTGCTGAAGTGGTTTAATTATCAGCTATTAGAGGTGATAATTCATGCACCAAATCTGAAGGGAGCTTTAAAAAAAACAAAACAAACACTAAACCCTCAGTACACCTTCAACGCTAAAGAGAAGAGTTCCACATGCTATTTATACTCCTTAAACTTCCTTTTGCCATAGCAAATAATTTATTGTGCAGTGCTGACTTTTTTGGTTTTTTTGGTCATTTTGCCCTTCAAGTTGTGCTGATTGGCTGTGGTTTTCCAAGGGTCTGGGTGGGCTGTGTGACACCACAAGTGGTGCTGCAGTGGAGACACAGGCTGGCTGCTGAGGGCTCACACTCCCCCAGGGCAGAGCTGCTGCTGCTGCCAGCTCCTGCCAAAACACCGGCTGTGCCCTGCTGAGGCCAGACACAGGGAATACCTCCTGCTTGGTGCTTGGGCTCAGGACTGATGAGAACATACAGAGTGCTGACCCTTAAACTCTCCTTCAGAGATAAAGTACTTGAGCCATGTGTTCAGCTGGAGCTGTTGGATATGGGGATAAAACGGGGAAAATGGCACCCCCATGGGAAGAATGTAATGAGGAAAGAGCAGCAACATATCTGTACTTTGAACTATTCTGAAATCATGATACCAGTATCTATGCACCCTCCATGGAACCATGTTAATCTGATGTTTATGAAGTTAAAAATAATGCCATTATGTCTGATATGAGGTATTGATAACATCTAGTACACTGATAAGGTAATACATGTCAATAACAACTTTTTTCTTCTTTTCTGGGTTGTTTTGTTGTTTTTTTTTCCCCAAACAAAGCTGAACGTCTTTGAATCTAAGGCTCCTCAAACCCAGGTGGCTCAGGCATCTTGGGTTTCTTTTGTTTTATAAAGCTGTATGTACCCTGAAGATGAAATCTCTGCTTTCATCACTCGTTCCTCTCTTGTATTCTTTCTCAGCTTTTCTTTATTTACAAGGTGAGAGAAAACCTGTTTTGAGATCTAAGGAAAAGGGTAAAGGTCTTTGTAGATTTCAATTATTTCAATTAAATTCTTTTCTGTATTAAAACAATAATGCTTTGTTTTAGAAAGTGTCTTACCTGGAGAAAAGCTGGTATTTTTAATCTATCAAACATTTTGATGTAAGCTTATATAAGCATATGAAGTAGTAAAATTATCGTTATGGTTAATATCTTAAAACCCTTAATTAATTTTAAATTAAATGTCTTCCATTCGAAGTTTCCATTAAAAAGAAACTCAGACATTGTTCCCTCATTTTTGCTGAAGTTTCACATATTAAAAAATAGAATGAATTAAGAAGAGAGAAAGAACACTGAAACAGAATCAAAAAGTAGAAAATCAGAAGTAGTTTATACTTAAAGAAAAAAAAACTTTAATTAGTAAAAATAAGATAAAGACTAATAGAGAAGGAATAGAATAAAATGATACATGAAAAGGAATATAAGCTAAATATATTATTTATATTAAAAAGGAAAGTAATTAAAATAAGGCCAGGGAAGTCACATGACTTCATTTTGCAGCAGCCCTCTTGTTAGAGGGTAGAAATGAGCTGAGACACAGACTTCTTGTTTATCACAGCATGAAAAGGGCCCTGCTTTATTTCTCTTTACACTCACCCATCCTGACTCCAACTATTCACTGACTCTGACAACAGTAAGCTCCTACTGTAGGTTTCCCTTGCAGCCTCTGACTGCTGGGTATTTCCTGCTAATCAATTTGCAGACTCTGACTGCAGGCTTTTACCCAACCAGACTGTGACTGCAGGTTCCAACAACAGGCTCTAACTGCACCCAGACTGGCCTCACAGCAGTGATTCTCTCTTCCCAGGAGCCTTCTTCTTCATGGTCCTCCTGCTCACGATCCTCCATCATTTCTCCTCACCAGCAAACCCACTCCCCTTTATCACACTTTATTGGATATAGCTGTGATTCATCAGGAGCTAGGCTGTATTGGGTAATTAACACAAGTGTTACTTATCAGTGACAAGGCCACCTATATTCCTTTCTCCTACAACTTCAGTTTTAAATTTATTGATATTACATGTAAAGAAGTTGGGGAGTTTTTTTAATTATACATATTTCGAACACTCAGTTTTGTCTTGGCTGTCTTTGGGTTTTTCCATCCTAAAAGGAAATTGCATCTCCCCAGTCAATATTTTAATTTATTATATTTCAAACTATGGCTTAAAATAATATTCCCTATTTCTCAGTTTATGCAGTCAGTGAATTGTGTGTTGCCATTTATTCTTCTGACTAGCATTTGAGAGAGAGAGGCTGCACTGAATGCCCTAATACTGCTTCAGTGACACCAAGGACTCCATCATCCTGAAATGGCAGTTGAGGCAACTACTGAGGAAACACAACAACTGACATGTTTCTCCAGTATTATCGAAGAGAATGAAGCAGATTAGGCCTTTGACATTAAACATAAATTACGTGCTCGATTTTGTTCATATGGATTTGGCTAAAAACCTTTTCCATATTGGATCATAGTACTCTGAATGTGTTGTGAAAGGGTAGGGAAAAAGGAAGCAGAGAAAAAATAGAGAATTTTGGGGGTTCTTCTATGGATAAAAATACATTTTTATTGACTCATTTTACCTCAGATGAGTATGTTGCGAGGATTTTTAGTTTAGCTTCTTATTGCAGCAGATGGGGATCCCAGCTGCTTGTTTCTTTCCTTCCTGACAATCTGGTTATATCAGTTTTTCTAGCAGCTTGCATGTTGAAGGCTTAATCACAAAGAAAGAGGCTAGAAATATCCTTTCTTTAGGAAACAGAACTGAAGCTAGAAACCAAATTCCACCTTTTCTTCCAACTTGGGTCACTGGTAGTGGTGATACACACTAAGGGCATAGGCTAGCTTTGTTAATAGAAGGGTGACCAGAGTATGCCGAGGTCACCTTGCTTCTCATTAGTCAGCCTGTGGTTCTCTTCTCCTACAAAATATAGGTGACCATCAGTCCAAGAGATTTCTCATCAGACTGGGACACTGGGACAAGTCAGGCTTTGCATTTCCAAGTTAAACTTTGAAAATTTGCTCAGCTTTATAAAATTTGAGGATTTTATTTAATACCAAGTTAAGGTAATTGGACAATGTGAGCTGTATGGCTCAGCCTCTTAACCCAAAAGCTGTAATGACAATTTATTTAGAGGGAGACCTGATATTAAATTGCAGCACTGGTGGCTGTGACTGCCTAATCCATTGTCTTAAGAACTTTTGGTATTGTTCCTAACCTAATGAGGCAGAGTCTAGATGGTATTGAACCAGGGAGAAAGACAGCATGAATTATTGAAAAAGTCTAAAGAGTGAAAGAAGAAAGGGACAATAAAAAAATTTTAAAAGCTAGTCACACTGAGAATGTCTTCTCTATCTGTGAAGGTAGACATATAAGAAGAAAATACCCCAAACAACTGCAAGACTATTTTCATGAAGTTTTGTAGAGCAGAATTTCAAAGTATTATAGGTAAGGTCTTGAACTCTTCTTCAGCTACATATTTAAAATGTAGTGAATAGTCTAAGGAGTAAAATCTAAATGGTTTGTTTAATGAAAGGTTTTCATAGGACTTTTGCAGAAATGAGAGGAAACAAAGCATTAACTACAGTGAGAGGAAAGATATGCAATTAAGTTATTTATCTAATGATACAAAGAAATCTCTGTCTCTCTCTCCCATTACATTCTCTTTTCATACTAAGAGAGACATTCTAACCAAACCTTTTTTATAGCAGGTCGTGAATTTAAAAAAAAAAAAAAAAAAAANAAAAAAGAAAAAAAAAGATTTTTTTAAAACATTTAGCTACCATAATGCATTTGAGGTCTGGTTTTTGAAGGTTTAGTGGATTTACTCTTATGAGTTAAATTGACAAAATTTCTTTCTTTTACATGGGAAATTCTATGTGTTGTTGTCTCCTGAAAATATCAGGTGATAGTTATCTTAAAATGGGCATGCAAGGCTAGTGGAGATTTTGACCTTTATACCTCTGTGCTGCTGCTGCAGTATGTTCAGCTCCCCAGTACTGACACTGGCTGGAACTGCAGGCAGAAAAGAGCAGTCCTCTCTCCAGAAAGTGTTTGAATAGTGTGGCGTGTGGGGTCACATATTAAGCAACTCTTCATCTCCATAACACTCTGCTTCATCTTCTCTGAGAGGTATATTGGGCTTTAACTGGATGAATGTTACTGCTACGAGTGCAGAGCGAGTGCTAATTCCTGAGGGGGCTGTTGGTAGCCTCTTTAGAGCTGTAGTAAATAATGACTAAGTCCATGAATTACACAGAGTTAATGCACTGAGGCTTGTGTTCTCTATGTGCCTTGTCTTGCATTGTACCTGGTCTACTATTTACTGTGTGCTCTGCAGTTTCAAACAATGTTTAGGCAATCTTTGACCACGAAGAATCTCACAAGTGGTCTTCTCTGTTTGCTGAACCCCAGAGTGTGGACTGTTGCCCAAAGTATGACTGAACAATTCAATATCCTTTACTCTTTCAGCCTGGGAAAAAATCCCATGGGAGCTGCTTTGCAGCAGAGCCAATGTTGATTTTCTTGCGCTATTTTACCTCTTCCAGTTCTAACCTGAAGTGGAAAACATGTTGGTGCATGAAAATTTGAAGATGATTTCCAAACACTACCTCACTAGAAAAAAGGTGCAGTCTGAGCTCAGATTAGATTCCAACTGCTCTGCTGATTTGTCTTAGTGAAAGATTTGTCTCTTCTTCTAGCATGATAAATCCCAACAAAGGAAAACACAGTCTCCAAAAGCAGAGTGTACCTACCTGTGGAGTGGGAAACACCTTACCTAACTTCATCAGTTACCTTCTCCAGGTTGACTATGTTCCATCTTCAGGCAAAGGAGAGAGGGGAGCATTTCTAAAAGCTGATTCATCCCATTCTGGCTGTTTAATGCAGGTGAGTAAATTGCCATCTGGATGTGCCTGCCACTTGTTTTTTCTCCCTGCACAAGCTCTAGAGGAAACTTAGATAATCAGTTTAGATTATACAATTTTTAGATGGATGAAGATAAGTGTGATGACTCCTATCCTCAGGTGTGCATGTGTGGGAGAGAAAAGCATACATGGTGGGAGAGATAAAAGATGGCACCATTTAAACACAATGTGAGAGTTATTTATACAGTCTTTCTGTATGTGTTTGTTTATCTACTGTCTGTGTGTGGTTTTGTTAGTGTGATATTCTTTTGCTCCAGGATAACCACAAAAAGGGGTTGCAAAGCAAATGATGTTTCCAATCAGCAACAGCCAACACTGCCAGCCATTGGATCCTGCTGAATATCCACGCAGAGGATCACCAGCATCTTGGAAATCTCATGAGCAATCTTCAAAGCACAGTCTGGCATCATGTTGCATGGCACCTTAAGGGTTCAAATGGTTTGGAAGTGAAATTGCTTCCATGGTTTCTGTGATTTGAATGTGAAATTGATTTTATTGGATTTATTTGATCAGGAGGCACAAGTGTTTCCCCAAGGAGTATAAATAAACATGTTACTAGAAACTGAGTAGATGTGATGAACCACAAATCTGGGAAGCAGTGGCTGAATGTTAGCAAATTTTACATAACTGCAGTTATTTTATAAGGTTTTGATTTCCTGTATCAGTTCACATTAGAGAAAGACACAACACTTTGAAAGGACAAATTGAATGAAATTCTGGTGGATGCCAAACCCCATAATTTTCAGAAATACATGCCTGGCTTTGAAATCTATTAATACTTTGTACTTGAAACCTAGAGACATTGCTTCCTCTGACTGATTAATAATTTTCTTTGAAATGTTAACATTTATTATTTATCACTGATCCCTGTTTAAAAGCCCATTTTTCTCCCTCAGTTATGACAGTGGAAAGCTCAAATCTATTACAGCGAAGCCTGTAGTCCTCAGCATCTTTAATTGCTTGGCTGTGGCCTGTACCCCCTTGCAATGCAGTGTCTCTATACAGACAAAAAGAGGCAGTACCAGCTGCTGATGCACCTGCCAGGCCCTGTGTGGGGATGTCACACCCCTTGAAGTGAACTAAGTGATCCTTAGACTTCTGTGATGCCTCTTGTGACCATGTTATTAGCTTAAATATCCTGAAAATTAAACATATTTTTCCCTTCTCATTTTATATAACAAGTAATGGGAACTTCAAATGCCCACTTGTTGTGGGTTCTTATAATGTCTGTGGGCTTCATCTTTTTTTAAAGCCCATCAGCTCTCCTGGGGCTGCAAGGAGAGGCCAGCCTCAGAGGTCACTTTCAAGCAGACCTGGCTTTTAATGGCAGAAAAATGTAGGGCATAATTCTTATAAAAACGAATTAATTTCACCTAAATTTAGTTGGTAAAAATTAGATTTCTAGTCCCAGCCTGTCAGCCAGATCCTTTTATGGTCAGTGGAGAAGGACATGCTCTTCCAGAGGCTGATTTAGTAAGACAAGTGGTGTTCTTGTTTCTTTGTCAAAAACATTTTTGAGATAGGAGTGATTTTTTTTAATCATAGCTGTCTACCAGTTCTATGTGCAGGATGATAAACTGATGACAACCACTATGAAACAAATTATTCAGCCCAATGTTCATTCTTATATATGAGTTTGGTCTAAGGAGAAGCCAAAGTTTCCAAAGTTTCAGTGCTACACAAGTTCTTCAATAAGATGTGCAGAACTAAACCACAGGTAATTAGAATCTAAATTATCTCATTGTTTAACATTGAAAATGAAACATTTTCTTATGTTTAGACTTCCAGTTTAGAGGGAAAATTACTATTTTCTGAAAGGTCCAAAAACAAGGGTAATATAACAAGCATGTAAAAAATTCTACAATAAAAAGTTGACACAGTAATTTAATTGAAAGAATTTTGGTTTGGAAAAGTATCATTATTTGCATATTTTTTCTATTCACATAAACATAAAAAAAACCTCAAGAAAATATTCTTATTAGCCAGGATGGAGACTCCTCATATAAGAATTGGTATTTCCCCCCATGGTTGTTACAGTCTTTAATTGGTGTATGTAAATTCAGTTGCTTGGTAACAACAACTTAGAATTTCCACACTTCTGTGTGTTTAAAATCTCAAACTAGAAATCAGAGTTCTCTTTAGAAAAGATCCAAAGCCAAAAGCAGACAAGTTAAAGTGTTGAACATAGAAATTTCACTAGTATTTAGTATTTTGCTCTAATTTCCTGATGGAAAATTAAACAGTGTAACTCCATAATTTTCATGAAGGTGTTTTTTGTTTTT
>WEIU01010377.1:26400-49229 GCA_013389925.1 Aegithalos caudatus
TTTTTTTGTGCATGGAATTCCCAAAGAGAAAGGAAACTTCATAACAGGAAAATGGAAGTCTTGTCCCTATTCATAATTTTAAATTTGTTGGTCTCACTGATTCCAGTGAATTTTCTTGCCTTGCAGAGTCTTGGCCTTCACCCAACAAGTTGGAAAGAACTCCTCCCTCATAGCAGCTGTAGGTAATTGTGGTTGCTCAGGTCTCGGGCCATGCCAGGTCACAGGTACCATGCTGTAAATCACTGTGTCCTCATATACCTGGAGTTATTTCTGACTAATTATTACTTTGAACTGGAAACATTCACATTTCCTTACTCTGTTATTCTCCTTAAAATGTTGCTTTAATTTTCCATTTCTGTGCTATGCAACATTTTTGAAGAATAGACTGCTTATTTGCTGGAAATGCTTCTGAGGAACAGGATCCATGATACTGTTTTTTCACGCTCCTGTGACTATTTGCCCAGAGCCATGTGCTCTTGTTCACCTTAAACCTAATTTCTAAGCTTTTGGGGGTCTTTGCCATATCCATCAAAAAATGTTCTGGTCCCTATGGTCTGCATAGAATTTTGAGACACCATGGATGCGAATAATAAATGTCTTTTATCTTTACAGAAAGTCACTAAACTTATGGTGCTCTTTGCTCACCTTCACATCCAGCATTCCCTCATCCATCAAACTCTTACCCACCCTCATGTTTAAAAGAAAAACCCTCAGAAAACTAATAATCTGCAAAACCCTCTGTGAGAAACAGAATGACACAAGCCTCATAGAGCCATTGGGAAACAAGCCCCTTGCTTCTGCTGAGTTTCATCTATACTTAGCACTTTTGCCATGACTAATCCATTCTTTCACTCTAAATTTGCCATGGCAAAATGACACGCCTGAATCTTTATACTGAACACCAAACACAGCTAAACCCTTCACATGTGCTATCAGGGAGCTGCTTGCTTTCACCACCAGAAAGGTCATGCCAGAATGGTCAGAATACAGAACAGCCTGGGATAGAAGGAAGTGACATATTGTTATGCAGAAATCACCCTTTTCACTTGTGTATGAAATTACAATGTCTATATGCATCACTCTCTAAAATAAAACCAAACCATATGGAGAGATTTTAACCTCCCTCCCATAGCAAAACTGCATTACACCACTGTAATTCTCATCCTCTTTTAACTGTTGCAGTTACTGCAGCTAGGTCCACAGTCTGCAGTGTTTCTTCTTATTATTCCTTAGCTGGGTATTCAGTCTCATGCACAGTTCTATGAGAATAATATCACATCAAACTCCTTAAACTTGAACTGGCAAACAACAGAAGGAAGATAATGTTTAACCACTTAACCGTTATAGAAAATCAGAAAAAATAAATGTGGTTATTTGGCCTTCCTTCTGCTCTATTTTTCCAGAAAAATGTAAACTATGATCCTGGACATTGCTGTGGCTTCTTGATTTGACATATGTTCCCAGTTTTTGTGAGAGAAGGCAAAGTACAAATGAAGTTCAGTAGACGGTCTCCTTTGAATTGTCTATTTCTCCTAAGATTATGGAGGAAAAGAAGCTCTACTCCTAGTATGTAGCAGAATACCCAAACCAGAGTTTTACAATGTGCAGAAGTTTGGGCTTTCTTTATGACCTTTCTCTTGATTAAGCTTCTGTGATGATAATGAGAGAATAAATCACCTCTGTTAATTATGAAGTATGAGGTCAACTGCTTAGCTTGTACAGCAGAGCAGAACAAGAGCACAGCCTAATGTTTCCTGTGCTTTAGGGATACTGTCAGCTTCCACCAAGGCT
Organism: Aegithalos caudatus; assembly: GCA_013389925.1. NCBI lineage: Eukaryota > Metazoa > Chordata > Aves > Passeriformes > Aegithalidae > Aegithalos > Aegithalos caudatus. Next base: position 28,192 of record WEIU01010377.1, read on the forward strand.
GTGTGTTCTTGGCAAAAATCCCTTACGAGATATGCTGTGGTCCTCCATGAGGAGCCCACCTTTTCCTACTTGCTGCTGGGGGCTGCACTCATATCTTGAAAATGTGCAGCACCTTTAAAATGTGCTGTCACAGATGGTTCATTGGACAAGTCTCCTGCCCTGGCTCACAAGCAGAGGAGAAATTTATGTTTCCTACATTTTTCCTATAGCTGCTCAGTAGAGGTTAGGACAGAGCCTCAGGCATGTTCTAAAGCTTCACTAATGTTTTCCATATCTGCAGAAATAGGGCCAAGTCCAAGTCTCTTAGCAGTCTATGGTGAAACTCACTTTGAGTATTGGGACAGATACTTGGCCTATGTTCCTTAATTTGTGTTATTTTATCTGGTAGTCCCTTTTGCTTGAGGAATAAACCATTAAGAGTGGATTTATATATCCCCTAAGAAAGAATGAGAAGTAACTCAGAATACAGAGAAAAAGGAGAAAAAAGAAACAAAGCTCCAAAACACTTTATCATGATACTGACAGCCTACAGAGGAGAGAACTGGGGTAGCTGTGTTGTGCTCTCAGTCCTGGAGGATCTAGTGGGGGAATCTGAGCATCAGGCTTGGCACGGCCGCTCTGCATTGCTGTGAGGCAGGGTGGAGCATCCTGCACCTGGTCACATGGTGAGCAGAACAAATTTGTAAACTTATTCCTTCTTCAGAACATACCAAAGCAGTGAAAGCATGCATAGCCTGAAGATCAACTGCTCATGGCAGTGAAATACTTTCTGTGATAGTTTTCTTTGCTTTTAAAATTTTTATTTCCTTTCCCTATGGTAAGTTTCAACTTAACAAAAGATTATTACCTTTATTTAGATTGCATAATATGCAATTTTATCAATCCCTCTTCTCAGAATTGATAAGAATTGATAAGGCCCAACTTAACTGGCCTGCTGCTGTAAGATATTGAAACTGGGGCCATTCTTGTGCACCAGAAGAGCAAAGCCAAGAATGTGCTGTAGGACAGACAGCTGGTGACTCAGGAGGAGGGACTTTGAGGCTGCCAGTGTCCCTCTCCCTACTGGCTTCCCTGAAAGCTACATAGTATGGTTGGTTTATTTTCCATAAAGGACCCTATATGCCTTGGCATCTTTGGCATATAAAGTATTGCAAATTGGGATAAGGTGTGTGTATGTGTGGCATTGTGGTTTGACACCTGTCCTTTTCTTTCATAGATTTATCTTCTGTTTGGAGCTGCATGAGCTCACTCAGAGAAAATCCTATTCTAAGAGGTCATTGCCAGGAATACAGTAGAGGATGTCTGTTACTCCTAGAATTTGGTACCTTTGTTTGCCCAAGAAGTTAGTCTTATCATCCAAGCCAATGATGACGTGGAGGGAACTAGGAAAATAGTTTCTAGGGTTTTTAGAATGTGATTAGACTATCATAGGCCTCAAGATGACTGGTTCCTCCAAGAGCATAATTTTTTGGCCTTGACTCATGGCTCTGTCCTGGCTCAGGGAGGGAAGTCCACCCAATGGATAAGGGCTTCTCAGGGCAGAAGTTGTCTCCAGCCACCTGGCAAGGTGTCCAAGGGTACCAGTTGTGTGGCCATGGATCTATGGAGCACTGCCCCACCCTGAACTTCAACTCCTCTGTCTTCACTAAGTTTCCATCATCATTGCTGTCAGACCATCCAAGTACTTCAGTTAAATCTATGTGGGCTGAAAAGTATGTGACTCTTTCCCTGCCCCCCGCTTTCTTTAAGTGTGCATGTTATTTTGTGTTCCTGTTAGAGAAGGCAGATGGAAAAATTTACACTTTGCACTTGAAGCTGAATGTGTTGACATTTACTGTAGACCTTAGAGACTTTATGTGTCTTGACTGTCGCAGACTAAGCTTCAAGAAAGTCCTTGCCCAGACAATCTTTGCCTCCCCAGAGAAAGTTCCTCTCCATTAGGACAATGGAGCTGATGCCAGATTGGACTTGTCTTTTTCTCTGAAGTTTGTACCAAGCAAACACTACAAATGAAGTCAGTATGCCAGAATCTACCCTTCATATCCCATTTAACAGAATAATAGACATGTAGATTGTTTTGTATTGGAAGAAACCTTAAAGATCATCTTGTTCCCACACTCTTCTATGGACACTTTTCACTAGAACGGGTTGCTCAAAGCTCCATCTAGCCTGGCCTTGAACACTTCCAGGGATGGAGCATCAATATTTCTATATTCTAGTGTCTCATCACTCTCACAGTAAAGAACTTCTTAATACCTAATATAAACCTACCCTCTTTCAATTTAAAGCCATTCCTCCTTGTCCTGCATACCCTTGTACAAAGTCCCTCTCCAGTTCTCTTGTAGTATCCCTTTAGGTGTTGGAATAGGGTGCTATAGGGTCTCCCTGAAGCCTTCTCCAGACTGAACACCCCAGATCTCTCAGCCTATCCTCACTGGAGAGGTGTTCCATTGAGCATCTTCATGGCCTTCCTGTGAACTCACTCCAACACTGTACCCCCTGTACTGAAGACTTCAGACCTGGAAGCAGCACTCCAGGCAGGTCTCAGCAGAGAAGAGTAGAGGGGCAGAATCATCTCCCTCCACCTGCTGGTGGCCCTGCTGCAGCCCAGGCTACAGCTGGCTTTCTGGGCCATGAGTGCACATTGCTGGGTCATGTCCAATCCCTCATCCTCCCATACCTACCCCAAATCTCAGGGCTTCTCTCAATCCATTCTCCTCCCAGCCTGATTTTGTGCTTGTGATTATCCTGACTCTGGTGCAGCATCTTGCATTTGGTCTTCTTGAGTTTCATGGGTTTCACATGGGGTTACCTTTTAGGAGGCTGGTAATAGAGATTCTCTCTCCCCTGCTGGTGTGCTGCATCCCAGCAATGTAATTTTTACTATGGTTGATAATTGCATGAAACCAGCAGATTTCATTGCACCTGGTACCTCTGTTATTAGTTGAAAGCGGGCAGAGGTATCAATTGTGGAGATTTTCTTATCACATTTGTGATTTTATTCCGCAATATGTGTTTTTCTAAACAAGCAGAGAGATTAATTTTCATATGTGAAAAGATTTACTACATGCAATATTGCACTGAAGTAATAATATTTTTGACCAGTCTTGGAGTGAAATATTTTAGTTTGTTTTTTTAAAGACTGTGAGAAAGTAAGAAATCATGGCAATAAAATAAAGCTGTTTGTTATTCAGAGCAGAATGTTATTAATAGGAATTTATTATAAAGGGATAATTCAGTCACTGTACTAACTAAACACGCCTGTGTTAAAGGCAGGATTGAGGTGAGGTATCTTTTTGTTTTTATTTCATGTTGTTTGTGCTGTATTGCCTGTGAAGGCAGACATGGACATGAGCACAGGGTTGAGAACTGATATCATGTTATGCAGTTATGCTGCAGTCTTTTCAAGAAAGGCTCCATTTATAGTATTAAATAAAGTCAGCCAAACCTTATCCTCTGCTCTTTATGGCAAAGAGCCTGATGTGATTTGTCTGCATGGTTGGCACTTTGTTAATTGCAAAATATGGTAACCACTAAATACTTTTCCTGGGCTCAGGTTGCCCTGTGCCCTCCCCTTCCCTCCAGAATCGACTGGGTCAGTGTAGCACCAGCCCCAGAGAGCCATGGGCAGCTTGTGACAACTCCTGCCTGGACCTTTGGCCCTCTTTCCTGTGCTGATATATTTATTTTCCAACTTTGCAAAGTAGCGGATATTGATTTTTGCATTTGTTCCTATTAAAAAAACAAAAAGGCCACTGAATTTGTGCCTCATTTACATCCTCTTTTGCATCATTATTGTCAATCTATATATTTTATCTTGACATTCTACATGTAGATTCTTATGAAATGAAGGTTAATTTATGTTCTGGAATTTACTTTCAGCCACAGTTCTACAATATATACTTACAAGAAGCACTTTTCTAAGTTTAAGTGTCCCCCTCTTATGTGTGCAGTGAGAGGGAGACAGACACAAACAGTTCTTAGGAATAATAAGTAAAAATAAGAAAATTTGCGACTTTGTTCTAGAATAGTGATCTGGATGAGCTTATCCTTTCTTATCTACATAACAGATAGTATAAGAAGATTGATCTAGTCAGCTAAGATTAACCACAGACATTGTGGGATGCTGAGCATCCCTTATTGTTGCTTTCTATGAGATTAGATTCAGTTAGAATAATTGGTGCTACTCACATTTTATGTATCATATTTCACATTACTATTATTTTGCACTCATTGGGTCACATTGCCAAAATTAATTAATAAACCACAGTTCACAACCTGTCATCTCATGTGCAGCTCCAGCTGGACTGCACTCTTCTGACACTTGCCTTTGGAATGTGTAGTGTCCCAGTGTAAATAAATGAGGTTCTTTATGTGAAAACAAATGTTCCCAAAGGGAAGAGAAGGTTCACAGTCAAACTTTTAGTTTATTGTACATGTTTAGATCTGATTATTAGAGATACTTCTACCTGAATTAAAGTGCAAATGAGACCATATGCTGAATAGTATGGATTTTATTTAACATGAGATAGAGATAGAAAAAAAGTAGAAAAAAGGGGAGAGATGGGGAAAAAGAAAGTGAGAGAGAGAGATTAAGTAGAAAGGTAGTCACCACTGCAAGAATCCAGACACCCTGGCTTCTTGGGGTCCTGTGAAACAGAGTTCAATGTGTTAACTGTTCAGGTCCTGCGGGAACGCCCAAGCACCTCCCCTGGAGGGGAGAGGTTTACACTGTGCTTTGTAACACTGTGGGTCTTGCACAGTCCGTGGTGGAAGGCCTCAGAAAGGAGTTTGGGGGAGCCTTGGAGGCCTTTGGTGGTTCATGACACCTTCTAAGACATGACATATCTGTGTAGTTGAGCCAGTTATGCCCCATCAGGAGGGAAGAATACCCTCAAACCTAACTGTGAATGTGAATGTCCTTGTGAATTTGACCTTCTGGAATAGGGGGAGTGAAAGGAGGAGTTTTACAATAGAGCCAGTTGTGTATAAGAGGACAATTGGCATAATTGGCATGGCAAAAAGCACCATCTTGCCTTTGCAGGGTTTACTTCTAATCTGGCTCAAAACCCACCTTCTAACTTCTGGGAATGGGTTATGTGGACCAGAGACTTCACCACCACACACCCAAAAACTCTTCTCCTTCCCCTCAGTTGGTCAAGGGGAGAGTGTGCTAACCTGGCCTTATCAAGTGGCTGATTGTTTCATTAACCATTAAAAATTCAGTCTCACATAGTCCAGATTCCCAGAATCCAGCAGGCACATTTTGTAGGGGGTGGGATTTGGTGGTTTCAACTGAGCAGTTGCTCCTTTGCAGCTACTGCAGACAAAGTCCTTTGGTGATCTTAACAGTGTTTGAGGCAATTGTGATGTTTACATCTCTAACAGCATGCTTGGAGCTAAGTATATTATTGAAGAGAAAGCATCTTTTTCTCTTTTCCTCCAAATGTCTAATTTTAAGGTGTTTAATTTTATACCCTCCAGACCATTTATGCATGTAACAAAATTATTTAGGAAAAATTTGTAAATCTGAATGTGACCCATAAAGCAAAATGATGACAGCAGGAAAAGTATTTCAAAAAGGTGTTTCACACACTTCACACAATGCTCTTTTAACTATGTTTGATTATCTGAATTAGATCTCCTCTTTCTCCAGTAAGAGAGATGTGACGTGATATATAGAGCAGAGAACAGTTCATTCAATGTGACAGCTCAGCCCATAGGTGAGGGAAAGGATATTTTTCAAGTCAATGCTAGCTATGGAGCTACTTCTCTAAACTGCATCACTAAGATTTCCCATGGTGGTATCACAGAGAAGATAACCATCTTAATAAGACTGCATAACCTTCTCAATCATATCACCTTTGACATTACTGACATAACTGGATGTTAGCCATGGAGTTGTTTCTTTAAGTTTCTCTGCTTATGCACACATGGGATTCCTGTGTCTTTTTTTATCTCAGCTCTACTCGCATTATGAGTCTTATGAAATCATGTGGATGCCAAAGTACTGCAGTTAATAGGATTAATAAAGACTGCCACGAAATTGACATTTCTTACGGACTCAAAACCAGTTTTATAGATTTCCACTTTATTTTTATGTCTGACACTTTCCACAGCATGATGGATAATGTTACAGTGACAGTAAATAGAGTTGACAGTAGAAAGACTCCTTGTGGAAGGTAACATTTTTTTTAATGGCTCATCTGTTGGATATCTCTGCAGAATTGACTCCAGGTTGTAACCATTTTCATGCTATAACCAGAGGGTCATGTGGACTGTGATTTTACCTTGCAGGGTCATGTGGACTATGATTTTACCTTGCAGGTTTAGCTAACAAAATCACAACGTTTGTGCAAAAGAGAATTTTATTGCAGTCCTCTGAAGAATTTTCACTACATTCTGACTCTGTGGGGCTTTTGATTTCAAATTTGCTTTCGAATAGTTATCCATGATGGTTGCAGGTGTTTCATTTGAGTCAACCGCAAACGAAAGAAGTCAGTTTCAGAGAATAAGGAGATTCTGATACTAAGCCATAAAAATAAATTTAAAATGAATCATATGGTAGAAGCTGCCCAACTTAAATGATATTACAGAAAGACTTTTCAATAACTAGCCACATTATATTGTATTGTCTGTATCCAGGTGTTTGGGCATCACAGTAATGAGTGCTAGAGAAACATAGAAAATTCATATTAATTAGCAGTTCAAATAGATGATGGGAAAAAACTCTCAAGAACACCTTTTCACTAATCCCATTTCTTATGAGTTGCTGTGGGACTGCCTGGACCAGTTTACATGGGAGATTGTAACTGCCACAACCATGGATAACTAAAGCTTAAAATTTGCAGAATGATAAAATAGAATAAATATTAAGAGATTTGCAGAATGATAGATTGCAGATAAACATGAGAAAGTGTTTATTTGTTCCTTATGGAATGATGGCTTAGCCAAAAGGTCCTGGGAATAAATGTCTATTGTCTCCTCTTTTTCACAGCTGATTTTGTCTCAGCAGAAGGTGTCACCTGATGTTATCCCAAGGCTTGTATTAAAACACAGTTGAGGGAAGCTCAGTGTATTCATATGTAAAACTGATTAGCCAAAAGTATGATGAGTCACCACACTTGATCTGCTGTGTTTTACAAAGTTCAGCTTGTGACATTTTCAGTGTAAATATGACACAATGGAAATGTGCAAGACATCTCCATTAAACCTTGGGTTCAGTCATTTTACCTTCAGTGGGAGGTTTGATGGATTTTATGAGCATTGCAGTGCACAAGGAATATGCACATGTGCTCCTCATGAAGGTAAACGTTGCCAAAGTGCTCCCTTTCCTAAGCTCTAAGCACGGCTTCTAGGATCCACATCTTGGTATAAATCCCAAAATGACCTTGAAATACCACAAACTGGCTTTTCAGAGACATTCTTTTTTGCTTAAATTCATATTTTTTTTTGGCTGGCTACAAATAACCACATTTACTAGGGTAATGGAAAACAAAGACCAAAGAGGTGTGAATGTTGAAACCCGGGCAGGTAACGAGGTGAATGTATGTCTTTTCTGAGAGGGAATTTCTTTGTGATTTTCTCTAACCTGCACACCTGCTTAAACTATTAATCTTAGGAGTTTTTCTGGGCTTTATTTGTTCTTTTCATTGGCACTTCTCTCTATTGCCAAATAATATTTGGCATTTGAGAAGGACTTTAATTTAATGAAAATTTCTGGGCAAAATTCTAAACTTACACACACTGGCACACAGCTGAATTATCTCAGTTTATGCTTTGTATATCCTCATAATACATAGATCAAAATGTCATTTATTCCTACTCAGCTATGATCTTCACTTTTCCTTCTGTGCAGATTAATGAAATTTTTCCAAAGAGTCTAGGGGGATGTTTTAAACCCATAAATATATATATGTATTTAAAAAAAATACACGAAAAAACCCAAAAACTAACAAAAAACCCCAAACACATTTAAAAAGACCTTCTAAAGCAGCATTGTTCTGGTAATAAAGGTATCCTTTTCCATGAATTATCACAATTATTTGCAGCCACAGAAAGTTCACCATTTGTTATGCATTCTTAGCAGATATTTCTAACTTGATCCCAACTATGAAGTAATTTTGCATCATTTTCCCCTTGATATTATTTCTGATAGTGCACATCAGGAAGTGCCAGCATATGCACACTCATGAATTTAAGCTGTCTACATATTAATTAATTAATAATTCAAATTTTATTTTGTTTTTGTTTTTCTTTATCACTATGTCATTCTTAAAGGAGCAAAACAATGGAACACAAATAGCAGCAGTTCACAAGTCATTGACACTTGTTAGACTCACAGAAGTTTTACCTAAGTACAAGGAAGAGGTAATTATTTAATCGGATTTAGAATCAGTGGGAATAAAGGATAAGGTTAATGCAATCTGGTGATCAAAAATCTCTTGTATCACCATTTGTGACAAATCTCCACACATATTTTTCTGTATTAACTCTAGCTACTGAGTTACTAAATCGGTTTTGAAACACTTGACTTTGATTTTCTTGTAGCTGGTCACATTTTGATAAACACTTGTTTTTGAAAATGACAGGAATGACACTGAAAGCAGGGGCACTGCAAGAACTGAGAGGAGTTCTCAACAGCACCATAGCTGGTGGGAGTTTTTCTCAGGTGAAATGGCTTATGTGGTGATACTGTAGACTAAAGGTTTTTCATCTGTAAGTGAGATTTTGAAGATTTGGGAAGCGGGGGTTGGGGGCCTTCTTTGACATGATGCTTGTCAGCCTTTGGTTGGTCACAGAACATAGCTGCAGCCTAGTAAAGTGAGAGTGAGGGCACACTGGGGGCTCATTTAGTGCTGGGACTTGCTGAGCAGCATAAAATGAAGAGCTGTGTTGTCATATTGGGAATAAATAGTCCTGTATCTGAAGGGAAGTTTGCCTAGGTGTTTTTAGGAATATTTTGTGGTCTATTGAGGTCTAAAAAGTCAAAATAATTAGAGTTTGGGGTTTTTGCTAATTTGCACACTTATTCATTTCTCTTGTAGAGAGCATGGAGATCTTTTATTTATCTGATGAAAATGCCTGAGCCTCTAAACTTCCACTTGCATAACTTCTTGTGTCTGCACTTGAGACAAATAGATGAGCTAGAGAACAGCAGATAGACCTACCTGGTCCTGCCCTCCCTATCCACAGTTTCCAGGAGTTACTAGCTTGGAGGCTTTCTGAAGCAGATATGGCTTCTCTGAGGACTCCACAATTCAGCACACAGTGAATGAAGATCTTCTTTTGTATCAAGTTCACCTTCTCTTTGCTCCTGAACATTTGCAGTGGAATAAAGAGTAAACAGTAACTTCTCAAACACCCATACCAGTAATGAGTACACACTTTTTTTTTATTCTACAGGCTGAAGATCCTTAGTCTATTTATATATCCCTTACACAGAAGTGGTTTTTCGTTATGTTCTCCTTGGAATGTTTCTTGGGCTGGTTGTTTTTTTCTACTTTTTAAGAACTGGGAGCAAGTATAAAGCTTAATACCTGAGATGTGGGCAAATCACAGATTTATTCAGCAAGATTGTGTATACACTCTTCTTGTTCTGTACTCCTCCCCTAATGAGTCCTACTATTTAGATGACTTGACTGTTATTAATCAGTGAGGTGATAGATCCATGAAATTACCTATTATAACCCTATGATCCTATTACTAATTAGCATCAGTCAGAGAAGTGGTGTTGGATCAGATTTCACATGTGTTTGGTCAGGGTTTTTTCCATGTGCATGAACTTACATTTTTCTACACAGATCAATAAAATGACTGATGAAAGTCAGTTCCATAAAGGAATGAAACTCTTCAGAGGTGGGCCTCAGCTCTGTTTTTATGAATATTTTAGAAAACTTCTAATCTTTTCAGGTCCCTCTAATCTTTTTTTCTGTGACCTATGTGAATAGTGAGGCAAGAATATTATTATTTCACTAGTGGCTGTCAGAAATAAGAAATCTAATTAAGTCTGTCTTCTAGGTGTGTATTCTGTCTTGGGGAGGTAGATATCAAGATAAAGAACAGTTAAAGTGAGAGTAGAAGTGTTCTTGTCTGGTTCACAAGCATTCCTAAAACAAGCAACACCATCTCCGTATAGCTGCTGTGCAATGCCAGCCTGGCAGCAGGATCAGCACTGAGGGTTCCAGGGCACACAGCCCACCAGCCACAGAAGGGGCAGGCTGTAAGCAGCCACCACAGCTGTAGGGCTTTCCCAAGAATTGCAGTTCATCTCTGCACTTTTGGGAGAGGCTTTTGCCACATTTCTCTAAGGTGTGGGGCCTGGAAAGCCACTGCACCATTAGTTTTTCCTCTCTTTGATTGGTATTTGTATACAAAGCACGTGCAAGGGCTGGGTATAGGGTGTGACTCCTTGCTGTTCAGTCAGATCCAGAATTTTAGTTACAAGCAGCTCAAAGCTTAGTTGCTTGCACATCATCTCAGTCCAGAGGAAAGAGCTATTCAGGAAACTTCTGTCAAAGATTCCTCTGAAATTCTGTTCCATCATTTCAAATGAAATATAGTTTATTAAGACTTTTTAAATCAGACTGTATGAAACACAATTTGAAAACATGAAAAATGAAATAAAAAGTTTAATTTAAAACACATAAGATAAAATTAAAGTGCTTCACCAATGTTGAAACAATGTTTTGATTTAGTTTTTGTTTTATCTAAAGGGGCATTTCTGATTAAACTTATTTTGTCTATACATTAAAGATGTTCAGAAACTTGATAACTAGGATATAGTGTTTGTGTTCAGGAAACAAAATACCATAATCTGACTATCATAACTTATGATATATATATATGATATGTATACATATTTTTTTCTAATCAGGAAACATTGAAATGCTTGTTTCTAGTCCAAAAATGGGAAGAAAGAAAATCAAAATGGCAATTGTCTTTGTCTTAGCTCATTTCTATATGTAGAAATTCCTGGCATAGTCCCTCATCTCCTGCTGAGGCTATAGTCAGCAACTTGATGTTTACATAGTACAAAAATACTGTCAAGGTTTTAAGGACATTAAATAAAGCAGTTCATCAAATTCCTTTTCCTTACAAATGATTCAGATATTTGACAGTAAAATGCCAGTGTGTTTAAATAATAATAATAGTAAAAGAAGCATCGTGTAATCTTAATATCTTCAAGGGGAAAAAGTCAGTTCTGGAAGACCTCAGTCACCAAAGAGATATCTGATTTAAACTCTGAGATTAGTTATGTCTGCTCTTTGGTGTCTTGTTATTCCAACTGCTGTGACTGAACTACTTCAAACAATGAAGACTATATCTTTCTGTGGACCTCAATTTAAGAACAAACTTTCTGGACTCTGGATGTTTGAAATAATTTAGAAACTAAGATAACAGTGCAGCAGCAGAGCCCGGAGCTTTGGGGCTGATGAATAGCATCCAGCAAGCAGAGATGTGCTTGCTGGGGTGCCAGGTGGATGCAGTAACCTTGGGCTGGTTCACTGCTCTTAATAGCTTTGTGCCTTCACCACTCTCCTGCTGTCATCCCACTAGTCCATTACAGGTGATTCAAGAAAGACAACTTTTGGTATGCTCTCCTGTGTCCCCTGCCAATTTCCTGTAATTGAAACTCCCAAAACAACCACAGAAAGGTGTTTCAGGATGTTGTAATTAATCAGGAAAACTACTTATTAAGGCTGAAGTGCTGAAATACACACACAGGAGACAGTGTGGACATGACATAAGAAGCGTCCTTCCATTTGCCTCTGGTGTCAAAAAAAAAAAAAAAAAAAAAAAAAAAAAAAAAAAAAAAAAAAAAAAACGAAGAAATACTGCGAAATAGCTCATTTAACAAGAAAAACAGTTAAAAAGAAAAAAAAAATTCTCAACTGTGTTTTTTATTCCCTTATTTTAGGATAGTATAATGGTATTGGTACTATAGTGCAAGTTCTACTACGAAGGTGCTCCATGAAGAGGCAAGTGAAGAGTCAATAAGTTTTAATTTTTGAGTCATTCTGTTTAGCTGTTACCTCTGTCGTACACTTGAGTGTTGAAGTAATTAAAACTTTGCTCTGAGAGGACTGTTTATCAAAAAAAAGTGAATGACAATTCTGATTTGGAAAAAAAATCTGGAACTTGTTAAACCTCTAATGGAGAATTATATGGTGTGATTGCCTGTAATATTAAATGGGAGAACCTGATGCCTCAGGTAATTTCTTGAAATGTAGTCATGTCTCCCATGTCCCTAAATTTATCTTGCACTTGACACTGAATTTTTTGTAAGTGCTGCCTTGTGACTTATTTTAAAGGCTTTAAGTCTGTCAAGCACTTTGTCTGGACATTTGGACAAAGTGTTGTCACCTGCAAATACTGATATATCTGTTTAGCTCTTATACAAACAACCTTATTAACTCCAGTTTCTAAAATAACTCAGCGGTTTTTCATGGTAAATTTCTAATTTGGGAGTAAATTACATATTTCTATCTGCTGCAGTTTTGTCAATCACTTGCTGATCTTACAGCAGGGTATTCAGTTTTCTTTCATGATTACTTTGTTTTCCTAATTGGTTCCTGGGGAAATACTTTTCCAATTAAATACATTGTCTTTCAAGTGAACTTATTTATGAAATGGTCTTCATCATCCATTGTTTAACAGTCTTGATGCATTACTATAGACTAGAGAAGTACTAATTTTCTTGAGTAGAAGCTCTGCCAGTTGGGCCTCCTAGCATTCTTATTTTGGTGATTTTCTAATTTTGTCTTAATTATTGTTCCAAAAACTTTTCTGAGGATTCATAGCCTGTAACTCTGAGAATTCCCTGGTTTCCCTTTTTGGAAGGAAAGAGCAATGTTTGCTACCCTGCCATTCTGTGTTTTTTAATGAGCTATTCCATATTCTTTGTTAGAAACAGCAGCTATGCTTCTAAGAGATCTCCTGGAGGGTTGCCATCAGTCAGGTGACATGCTGCTCTTTAATTTATCAGTCTAATTTTCCTACTCTTCTTATTTTGACAGAGCAGCCTGACATAGTGTACTCTTTATTTCCTGATAAGGATAGAGCTTGGATAGGTATCTTGGCTGTATTTGTTATGGTGAAGACTGATACTGAATTTTTGGTGTATAGTAATGCTGTTCCTAATATCTAAACTCAACTTCTTTCAGCCTGTCTTTCTCTATGTTTTGTTGTCAGGTTCTTTGTTATTATGTAAAATTCTGATTTGGTCATAGGTTTCTGAAAAACCTATTACATCATTACCTTATTACAAAGTCAGACAATGGAGTTAAATGGCTTCTGCTTTAAAGCTGTTGTCAGTATATGGACATGTAAGGGCTTCTTTCCCAATACAGGCAATGTGCCTGCTCCTATCTAATTACCTTTCCAAACAGTGGCTATAACCTGTCCCTTTCCATTTCACCCCAGGTGCCCTTGCATTTCTGCCACCCCTTGCAGATATTTGCTTGACTGAAGCTCTCCCTGGCTCTTGTCAATATTTCTCTTGTTCCATATCAAAGGGAAGTCTGAGAACTTGGAGAGACTGTGCCTGTACACCAGCTGCCCAGATGTTCACTGATTCCATATGGGATACCTGGTATAACTTGTCTGGTTCTGGTTGTGGGCACACTGGGTCAAAGCATTTTCCCCAGCAGCCTGAATCTAACTTAGAAGACCAAATCTCAGTCTTTTCCTGATATATTACATTAATATGATGTAACTTCTTTGAAACATTTTTTAAATGCCTGCTGCTTCTATATGGACATATTATTTAAAATAATAGGTTTAAATTTATAATGTGTTAATAAAGAGTGATCTTTCCATTTCCAAAAGTCTAAGTAGAAAACAATTGTACAAAGAACAGCTTTTAATGGAAAATTCAGTTTTATGCCGATAGCCTATGTGAAAAGATGATGGCATCATTTCCTGCAAAACCTATTACTGTATAGGGAGATTGTCACTTATTCCAACACAGACTGTGCAAAGATCAATGTTTACCCTTCTCTGAATCACATATAAAACAAATGATGTGAAGAGAAGATTCACCATCTATTTAAAAACACTGGTTTCTATTTTGGACATAACATGTAAAATTTCTGTTTAGCAATTTCAGTTAATTGTTAGATTAACATTTTTGGGAACAGATTGCAAACTTCAAAATGGAAAAGATCATTTTAGGGAGGGAACCAAGGCAGCTGTCAGTGAGCAAAAATTAACATAAATTTGCATAACAGATGTACAGTAAGGTGTCTATGACAGACAATCGCTGAATATTAATGATACAGACCACGACATCATTTGCGTAAATGCTGTCTGCTGGGTATTGAAGCTGCTGCGCTATTTGCAGAAGACAAAGGAGTGCAGAGCTGAACAGATGCACCAAATACATCGATGCATCTTAATTTATGACATCCCCATGAAAGACCTTGTGGTGCGATTTCAGGTTTTATTACAAATAATTCGGAGATAAAGGAACTAAGTAATTATCTTTTCCACTACAGTCAGTTCTTTCAAAGGGGAGGGAAGCTTACTTGTGACAACCATTGTGATGATTTTTTTTTTTTTTTTTTTTTTTTTTTTTTTTTTTTTTTTTTTTTTGTGGAAAGCCTCTTTAAAAAAAGTACCCCCATTACAAAGAGTCAAATATTCATCATCATTAAAAGATTAGCGCATATTAGCATGCTTCATGGGACTTGCCACCTAACGTACCGTCACCATCACAACTGGAGTCCTCCAACAGACAATGCATTTCAACGAATCTGCAAGGAGAAAAGCTGGAGAGAAAGATAGAGATGATACAGGCTGTTAAAAAAAAAAAATTTACTAGTGTAATGATGTTTTAGATGACTGTTAATTAGACTTCACCCTCAATCTATTCTGCCCTTAGTCCTCGTTATAAGCTGCAGGTACAACTGGAACCACCCAAAGATTTAGAGGCACCTATAGATATACAGAATATTCTTACTACGTTATTCCTGCAGCTGGAGAAACTGATGGAAATTATTTGCTGATAACAGAAAAAAAAAGATACTTGAGTCCCTGATTATACAGTGCAGTAAAGTTAAAGAATGAGGAAGGGATAAATATAAAAAAACTAACATCAAACTATACATGTAAGCAATGTGTATAGAAAACCAGGCAAGGCACAGGATACTTCTCTTCTGTGCTATTAATTTATTTGGTCCTTAATGGATTTCTCTCCAAGCCCATGCTACCATAAGAAAATGAATTGCTGACATGATGGATCTGTTGGTTGCACATATAGAGTTTTATGTGCATAGTGTTCAATTTCATTCTTGTCAGCTAATCAGCAGCAGCCAGACTTTTTATTTCAAGGGACTTCCTTTTCCCATTTGAACAGAGAATGTAGCCCAGTAATCACTGTGCAGAGCCATTCTGTGAGCTGTTATTTCCACCTGCTTTTTCCTCAGAATCTCTATCAAAGCCCTAATCCAGTAACCTGATAAAATCCTTTCAAGGTCCTGTAGGGTCCATTGTGAGACTGTTCATCTGAAAGGATTGTAAAATAACAGGAAAGTTACCATGTCCCCAAAAGAGCCATATGGTAATTATTTTAATGGAAGCTTACTGTATGGCCAGAAGGCAGTTAACATGTTATTTCACATTTTGTGTGAAAGAATGGAAAAACTGCAGTCTGACACTCTTCTGTCCAATTTTGCTCCCAATGTCTTTTACAGAAATGCAGCTTTATTCTGTGTTTCGGTATACTATCAGCAGGTGATAGGCTGATGCCCAGATATGCTAACAAGAGTTAATGGTAAAAATCTCCTTCCTTTTATACTTTGTCTGTGTTCACATTCTAACTCCACTCAGCTAAAGAGATGCTGTGCTAAGTGGGGAAGGAGCTTGACCAAGGTTTACAAAAACAGGGATGAACAATGGAACTGGAAACTTTGATGTGGACAATTGTGCTTTATTATCTCAATACTAGAAATGCTCTTGCTGACTACGAGTGGCTCAGCATTTAGGTGATCCAAGGTTTTGTACAACTGTTGGTAAGCAAATTGCTGATATTCCCTTCAGTAACTTCTGAGCCTTATTGACCAACTTCAGTCAACACTGCCAGAGGAGAGGAGCCTTGAAGACAGCTGAGGCTGCACTGAAGAAGTCTGTTTCCCTGCTATGAGAACTCTTCCTCCTAATCTACCTTGTTGGACCACATTTTTATTTTCATTTTCTGAGTAACCAGCTGGCAGGGTTCCTTGGACAGCAACAATGGGAGAAGCTTCTGGCAGCTTCTCGCAGAAGCCACTCCTGTGGGCTCACCCTGCTACCAAAACCTTCCTATGCAAACCCAGTACAACCACTACTCCTTCATGGAAGCCTCCAGGCAGCCCCACCTGTGTGCTGGAGAGGCAGTCTGGCAGCCAGGGCTTTTTCACCCCTGGAGGGAGGTGGTTCAGTAGTGGCAGCACCCTCATGTAGGGGGCAACTTGGAGAGTGCTTTCAATATTGAAAACTGAGATTCTGGACCCCAGCATTTCAAGTTGCATTTACAGAGCTCAAGGTCATTTTTTGGTCTGCCCCTTCATTTGTTAAGAATAAATGAAATTAATTATGATAAATGACTCCATATTCTTTCAGCAAACATAGGTTGCTAATAAACAATGTAAGTGATTTAATGCAAGGCTGAAAGATTATCTCTAAAAGGAGATGATTTGTTCTGACTGAATAAAGGAACCATGATCCTGGGTACTCTGGAAGTGTGTGGAGTTTGAGCCCAAGGAAGGGGCTTCAACTCCTTCAACTTCTTTTGAAGGAAGGAGGAAGAGTAGGTTTGTAGGAAGGAGGAAGAGACAGCTGTTTGTAGTTTCTGTTTAATGTTCTTCCTTCATATTTGAGGCTTAGTGAAAAAAAAAATCTCAACTACCACCTCAAGGAAGCATTCAGGATGCATTTTTCCTTACAATTTAGCAACTATGCATATGAGGACAACAAACCACTGAGAGGAACTGTTATGCTTCTGTCTAGGAAATACAGTTTTGGTAGCACTTGCAAATGGCTGCATTGTCATGGGATATAATAGGGCTTCTTTGGTGTCTGCCAGAGGGCTCATGAAACCTGTACATCCTGTCACTGTCCCGTTGCCAGCATAACATGAAAATACTTGGCAAATAAAACATGAAAATCTTCAGAGCTCGTTTTGTTTGCTTTTACAGTATTCTAAACCCATTGATTTCATTGGATTTACTCTGAATTTATGCTGATGTAACTGAAAGAAAAGAAATGGTTCTGTAGAGTTAATATATATTATTTTATTCATTTAGCCTTTCTCTAAAACAATTTAAAAGCCTTGGCAAAAGAAACCCTAGGTTGATGCATAATATACCAAACTTAGCAGTAACTAAAATAGATCTTTTTTCCACCACTGTAATTCTCCCTAGGTCACTTTTTGAAAACTGCTACAACATATTTTAATAAACAAATACTTTTTGTATTCATTTGGATTCAGATTTCACAGTGAAGTCACCTTCAGAGCACTATCCTGCAGCTCAGGCACTCAGGAAGATATGCCTGAGGAATGGGCTGCAGAATTCCATCGCCTATTTTGGACAAACAAATATCATATTTGTTCTAAATGTCATATGAAGATCTCCTTCCATGTCTGAACAGATAGAAGATATAGTGTGGTGATATATTTCCTTTTCTGCTTTTATAGGTGATACAGCATGTTCCTCTACTTTCGGGTTACATTGTAAATAAAAAAATATTGTTAGCAAGTTATAGTTAAGCTTCTCTATTACTTTTCTACTTTCCTTGTGATCTCTCAGACTACTTATTGGCCCATGTCCCACCCTGTATGTAAAAGTCCTCTGTCAGAAACTCAGGGATCAGCCTGGCTAAGCATGGGGAGTGTATATCTGACTTAGAGCAGTGATCCATTTGCTAAGCATGGTCCCCTTGAGAAAGAGAGCAAGATTTTTGATGAGACACAGGAAGGATGCCTTAAAGCTAAGCTGTAGATGTTATCAAAAATGCCTTTTCAGTGCTTTGGAGCCCACTGTCCTGATCATATCTACAAACTCAATAGAATAGTTTTGGGAAAGAAAAGACTAAGATGACGAATATCACACTAGAGTGAACAAAGGCAGGCAAGCATCTCGTTGCTGTGGTTACTCAAATTGGTTATGCAAAGGGTAGTTCTGGGCTTTGGAGGAATTGAGGATGATGTTAGTTGATATCCATCTGGAGATATTAGGAGGGAAGCATTCTATACAACTTTTATATAAAGGATTTGGAGGGGAAAAAAAGCAGAAAAGATATTAAGGGGTACATCAGATTAAGGATGAGCACAAATGTAGAAAAATAGGGCCAAGAAAATTCCACAGAGGATCCCGAGATGGTGAGGGACAGGAACACATCAGAAACTTGTATAGAAGTTCAAACTAGGAAAAGCATTCAGGGAAACAGGAAAGGCAAATGGTGTCAGAAAATTGTGTCTGGTGGATTAATAAAAAGAAAATTGTGAAATAAAGTGAGAGAAGGTGAGTGAAAGGTGAGAATGACTGGAGTATAAACTTAGTGTCCAGAGAACTTAAAATGGGAAGGTGCAAAAGAGAAATAGCAATAAATTGCAGATAAACTGTGAATGTGTAAAGAGGAAGAACCTTTTGGTGTGAAATTGATTAAATGCTAAAGAAAATGTTTGGTCTCTATTTTTCATTTTTAATGAATCCCTGGTGAAACATGCCAACCCCACAGCCTCAGCAGAAGTAAATTCCAAAACTGGGAAAACTAATTTGAAGCATCTTACCTCAGAGGACAGTAGCCATAGTTTATGGGCAAAGTTTAGAGCCTCCCAAAAACATGTAGTAGATAACCAAAAATAAGAATGTGAAATGCCAGCAAGATAGACTAGGCTGCAAAAAAGGCTTCTGCAAGAATGTTGCTAAAAATCATATAAATAATGAGAATGATAAGGAAGTGAAAACAGCCTTCTAAAGGAGAAAACTTGTATTGGTATATGCATTTGTACCTTTATTATAATTTTGAACCTTTCATCCAAATCAAAGTGCAGATTGTGGCATAAAATGTTGTCCCAGTTCTGATAAACTGATAAAATAATAAAATGGAATCTCTTCAGTCTGAATAACAGTGGGCAAAATATCCACTAAACACCACCTACCTACCTCAAGCCCATGTTACTGCTATTAACTAGTGGAATGTTCTCGGGAAGCCCAGCCAGGAATAAGAAATGTAGCCCTGAGACTGTGGTACATGTGTCAGGAAAACAGCTGTGTAAATAGTGAATCTTTTGTGTTGCTGGTATTTCTGAAAGTAAAGAAAAAATAATTTTGGGTTTAGTGTGCAAAGGAAACATTTTTAAGGTAAATTAAATCTCTTTGGCCAGATTATTTACAAAATGCATAATTTTTTTTTATTTTTTTTATCTTAGTTATTTTTAGGTTAAAAATTAGTTTTTTCAAAATTTTCTAAATGACAATTTTGAAAGAAAAAAGTATAAACACACAATTTTCTTTAAACATCAAACATATTTTTTGGGGGAAGGAGGGCTACTTTAAGCCTCTTATGTCTCTAACTATTCAGTAACTAGTTGATATATTTTGCTGTTCATTGAAAAATTTTTCCTGAGGTACTTTATCCAAAAACTTTCACAGAAATTTAGTCTAAATTAATCCATAAATCTCTTTTTTAAAAGAGAGTAAGATATAAATGTTCTCATAGAAGCAGATAGTAAAACTAAAAAAAAACCAAACCAAGCCAAAACAAAACAAAAACAAAAACAAAAAAAACACAAAACAAAACAAACCAAAACAAAAAAAAAAAAAAAAAAAAAAAAAACACAAAAAAAAAAAAAAAACAAAAAAAAAAAACCAACAAANNNAAAAAAAAAAACCCAAAAGGAAATTAGACAAAACCAGACAACACAAACAACCCCAAAAGGATGTTTACAGGTATCCAAGGAAAGAGAATCCCTGGATCTAGAAAACTGCTGGTGTTTCTTCACTCTCTGGCTTTCATGGGACACTGATAGTGTTTTTTTAACCCCATTTGAAAGGGACCAAAATATCCTCTGGGAGCCTTGCCATGAGAGGCTGGAGGATGGATGGGTGAGGGTTCCCCACGTTCCCCCAGGAAGGGGGAGCAAGGTCCATGTGCTGGAGGAGAAGTCTGGGGGAGCAGGTGGGACACAGACAAGATAGTTATTTCTGCTGAGATCTAGTGGTGGCAAGGAGAGAAGGAATACCTGCAGGAGGAAGAATAGGCTATAAAAAGTAAAGTTTATTGTATTTCCCATGGTCAGAAATTTAGAAAAAAGCTCTATGCCTGAAAGCAAGAAGATTCAAACAACCCAGGGCAGTTTTCCTGCTAAAAGCAATAAATCTCTTTCAAATAGTACCTTCTCAATTTCTTTCTCAAAAAAAAAAAATTTTTTTTTTTTTTTTTGCAAGAACTGTAGGATGCCCTTTTCAAGATATATAAGGTTTTCTTATCTGACAAATTTTTTGTTTTCTCATCCACTTTACCAAAAAACCGGCTCAGGCCAGACCTTTTGCCCAAAGCACCCAAACTCCTCAGCAAGGCCATGCTTTGATGGGAGCCACTGCGAATACAAACAGGTGCCAAAGTGCAGTGAAATGTTTGGAAGATGTGGAGTCAGGGATCTCATGGTTGTTTTCCATCATGTGCTGCCACTGCCTTCTCCCTCTGTTGTGGCTGTCTGAAGTTTGTGCTTGTGATCCAGTGCATGAATTCCAGGTGAGTTTAGAAACCAAAGGAAAGAGTTAAGAAATGACAAAATATTCAAAACAATGAAAGTGTTTAACTGAGTTTGAGAACATTTGAACTGTCGTCTTTATTTCTACCTATAAGGAATTTAGGAAACTTGTGAAATACAGCTTTCCAACCAAATTTCAGTCATGCCAGGAATTAAACTGTGCTTCTAACTGGGAATTTGTATGTGTCCTCTTAATGAGAAATTAAAGGGTGTTTTCAGTTTTTGTTCCAGAAATGTTTTTCTCCTTGGCTGCTTCTCCTTTTTTTTTTTTTTTTTTTTT
>WEIU01010377.1:49276-111873 GCA_013389925.1 Aegithalos caudatus
TTCCCCACAGTTTATTCTGTTAATATTTGAGTGTTTAACCTTGGTTTTTGTTCTCACTCCACAATACTAGATCTCTAGGTGACATATTCCTTGAACTATTCTCTGACATGCAGGTGGTACATGTTCAATGTCATGGTCTTTGTTGAAAGGCGGGAGAATGGTGAAACACAAAAATTGTAATTTTTTGCTTCTTTTTCTTTTGTTGAAACTGAAGCTTATACTGAATGAGGAACTTCTTTTCATTATGATATGAACACAGAATATTTGTTTAGGTATTACCAGGATGAATTTTCAGTTTTCAAAGTACAGCAAAGAGAAATATGGATATTGTGAATTATAGGGAAGATGGTTAGTTGAAATCCTCATTGAAATATACATATTTACTGTCTTAATGTGTTTGCAAAACTGAAAATGGGGGGAGGAGGGGCACAGGAGTGGGAATGAATTAATATTTATACTTGTGATGTTTTGGGCTGGGATAGATTTAATTTTCTTTATAGTATTGGGAATATGTTTTGGATTTGCAGTGAAAACAGTGCTGAGAACTCAGGGATATTTTAGCTGTTGCTGAGCAGCCCTTCCACAGAGCCAAGGCTTTTTCTGTCTATCATCCCACCCCACCTGTGAGGAGGCTGGGGCTGCACAAGGAGCTGGGCGGGGACACAGCCAGGACAACTGACCCCAACTGACCACAGGGATGTTCCAGATCGTTTGGCTTTGCACTGAGCATCTAAATCTGGGGAAGAAGGAAGTGAGGTATGTTTGGAGTGATGGTGCTTTTCACCATGGGGTCTGATAGAACCCATCCTTCCTGAGAATGGCTGAACACCTGCCTATCAATGGCAAGAGGTGTGAGTTCCTCATTTTGTTTTGCATGTGTGTGTGGCTTTTGCTTTACCTGTTAAGCTGTCTTTATCAACCCACGAGTTTTCTCCTTTTCACTCTTTCAATTCTCTCAACCCCAAGTGAGCAGCTGTGTGGGGCTGAGTTGTCAGCCGGTGTTAAATTGTCTTTTCCTTTTTCCTTTTCAAGAAAAAAAGCATATCTAAATAAGAAAGCAGCATCTTTTTGTGTTTGGGTGGTTTTTTTTGGTTTTTTTGGGGTTTTTGTTTGTTTGTTTGTTTGTTTTTGGGGGTTTTTTTGTGTTTTTTTTTTGTTTTGTTTTTGTTTTTGTTTTTGTTTGTTTGTTTGTTTGGTTGGGTTTTTTTTGTTTGTTTTTCCATATAAATATTAAAATTAGACTGTGGAAATAAAAAAAAAAATCAGAAAATTAATCTGTTTGTCATATCTGTTATCATTACATTTAGTAATACTTCTTTCTTTCTGAGACAGAAATTTTTCACCCATAACCAAATTTTGGGAAAAATACATATGCCTAAGCCTAGATATTTCATTAGGTAAAAATCTGGATGTTGAGTTACTGAATATGGAACTTAATAAGGAACAACTAGAAGAGGATGTGAAATATCCAGGACATTCATGCCATAAATGTGTAAACTACAGAGATGTATAGAGATTAGGCTTCTGTTTATATGCACTTGTATAGACAAGTATTTAATGTAGCTTTTCCAGGACCAGATTAATCTTGGTATCCAAGCCAAGAATTACTCCCTAGTCATGCTTGCAGCACATGTGATGGAGTTTAAGCATAACCAACTACCACTCCCAGCTCAGAGCTGATCTACTCCTTGGTGTTTCAGAGCCCAGTAAGGGGTTCAATACTGGAAGTGCATTATTTAATTTTTAATCAGAGGTTTTTTCTCTTTTTATTTCTTTGTCATCAGAGGAAAGTTTCTTTTGTACTTATATGTTAAAGATCTTGTATTCTAACCTATCTGATCTCAGGAGATGGTTAGTGGCTTTTTTTTCAGTTGCACTGTAAAAATTATTTCCTCCAGAACAGTTGCCCTGTCAGCAGTGTAGTCAGCAATATTACACATACATTTCATTTTTCCTTCACTCCCAATGTTATATTGCAGCACATTTTTGGAGCAATCTCTTCCATAAATCTGCTCTCTTCAGTTCTAGAAAAGCAATTTACAATGTTGTGCTTTCTTCCCAAAGTTTACCAGGTACTGTTGCTTTCTTGGTGCAAAATAAATAACAGGGTGTGATAAAGACATCTATTTCGACAGTACTGATTAACTAGCACAGCCGTGTCCCTTCCAAAAAGCAGCTCCTTTTGAGTGAGCAATCCATTTCAAATGGTCTTTGGTCTTGTTGCTCTGCTGTGTAATCCGTTTTTTGTTTGTGTGTGTGTGTATGGGCTCTTGAATCATAGCCAGCTCCATTGGTTCCAAGTGATCCCTGGAAGCGTGCCAGGGTAGAAGTAGCAAGAGGACAGGAAAATTAGACGTTCTTCTTTTTTTTTTTTCAAGAAGTTTTTGTAAAAATCAGGACCCTGCTTGTACTGTGCAGGCCCATCACCACAGCCATTAGGGGTTGTTCAAAAGAAACAAAAGCCTGCAAACAAGTCCATTCTCTGTACATATTTTTATAGAACAAGGATTAGTAGTTATCTGTCAAGGAAATGAAACAAACCTCACAATGAAACAATTGTTTCTATCTGCACCAGCCTTTTGAGTTCTGTTGTCCCATTGCCAGTTACTACCTGAGCTGGCTATTCCTGCAATGGCAGCTGCCTTCTGCCACCATGCTCCTTGTACTTTGCTGGAAACAGGGCAAAAATTGTTTTGCAAATTTCCATCCTATAAAACCAGTTCCAAAGCTGGTTTTATAGGATGGAAAAAAGTTTCAGGATCCATCTAAAAAGAAGATCTTGGAGTTACTTAATTACCTGCAGAAAAATCTACTTGGCCATCGTGTGATTTCTGTTATCTTTTGACCACAAGTACTCCAGAATGTCCACAGAGCTGATACTTCTACAGCTATTTCAGGCTTCAGAGATGTGTTTATGAGATGGTAAGGGGGCCTGACAGCAGATGTCTGGGAACAACAAAAATCTTCTGTGTAGAGGACTTGTGGTAAAATCAAGGCAGAGTATGTTTGTGCCAAAGAGTGGATGAGTTTTTCTGGAAGAGAGAAATATTTTCTTCACAGCATTTAAGCAGGTAGATTTGCTGTGGCACAAAGCACAGCAGGGCACAAAATGTGCTAAACAATGGCAGGACTGGATGCACTCTGGCATGTACTACAGAAACAGTCACTTCTTTACTGAGAAGTTTCTCTCTCTCTGCTTTGGGGAGTTTTTCTACTTATTTGCATAAAAATTCTGGGAAAGCTCCGATGTTCAGGCGTGTGATCTCCTGGCATGGATTTACTTGTCATTTTTCCCTTAGTCTCTAATAATTTTATTCTTTTTCCTTTTTACATCCCACTGTAGCCTATTCTCACTGTCATCCCATTCTGGAGCATATTCTTAATTTATTTTCTATTCTGCAATTAATATGCTGTATATAAAAAGAGTGCTACAAAAATTCTGAGGTCTAATGGACAAATTCTGCCTCAGCTACTAGATTTTATAGGGCTGCTTGTATCATAAATCCTTGCAAAATCAGAAGGAGTAGATGTGAGACTGAAGATACATAACTGAAGTTATATTTAAGTCAAAAGTTACATTCTTTTTCCAGGTACAGCAATTACTACTTCCTCCTGCAGAAAATTGAAACAGCCCAACTCCATCATCACTTGCAGTCTTGGAAATGGGAGATGAAACTGGAAGATGTCGTGCAGGAGTAGAAAAGTCTCTATGACCCATCTAGAATAACCATTTCCCACCCCTGAGCAATTTTTATTGGTCTTGTTTTGTAGTATTTGAATTAATTACTGTGGTCTTGTGTATCTGTCAGTGGTCTTGAAAACAGCTTTCTGTGAGCACTGGTTCCACCTGAAGTTCTCTCAAACTGACTTCCAAGTTCATGGATAGCTATGCCAAGGATGTGCTCAGATTAGACTCAGATGAGCTCTGGTTAGACTTAACTAAATTCCGTTAACAACCAAAAATAATTTCCCCACTGGTTCTCTGTGTTAAAGAAGGAAACTTGGTTTGAAGATTAATTTCAGCTTCTCCTTTTCCCAGGGTGTTAGAGGTCAGTCCCCTGCTGATTTTGGTTTGACTAAGCCTTCAGGTCATTCCTGAATAGTCTTAGAACTACAAAGCATAGTTTGAGTCCTTGGGAGCAAAGAAAAGTGCTGCAATGCAGATCAGCAACGTAAGAATATCAAGATGAAAAATGACAGCCCCTGAGTAATTTCATTAGTGTTGTTAATATTGAGAGGGCTAAGGGCAGAATTTGTACCAACCTCATGCATCAGAGTAAGATTAAAACTGAATATCTCAAGCCACATCCTGTGGTGATAGAGAGGAAGGAGCAGTTCTCCATTATACGTGTACTTGGTAGGGAAGCCAAAAGGGTTGTTGTCTCTTGTTAGTTCCAATGGGTAATTCTAGCCCCATGGTGTGACAATTCTTTGCTCTGACAAAGGAAAATATCCAGCCTGGTTCCAGCTATGTTCCTATATTTTCCTGGATCCTAGGAGAGCATTAATTTCTGTGACGCTGTAAGCCCTTATCCTCACATCTGCAAACAGTTGAGAGAATAACTTTGGACGTATGTTCAATGACTCTGAACTTTTAGCTTAGTTGTTGCCTGTTACCCCTGTGTGCAAAGAAAAGGAGAGGGAAGGGAGAAAGGAAGATTTAGAGAGTGAAGAAAAGGTCAGCATAAATGAAAAGCAGTGTAGGACTGTGGGTGGGGCAGCAGATGGAAATGAGTCATTTTGTTTCTCCCAGAGGCTGTCCCAGCCCAGCTAGATGACAGCAAGCTGATTGCCTCACCTTTACAGCTTACATCACTTTAGGCTTGGAGTTTCTTGTTCTGGATCTTGGGACAATGAGTTTCTTTCTGTAGGCTCCCACTCTTAGCTAGAATACCTAGATGTACTACAAATAAATTAATTAATTAATGAATAAATAAACCAATATTACCAGGGCCAGCACTTAAGAGAATGGTGCCCATGGCCTCTCTTCTGAGAAGGTGGTTTTGCCTATGACTATTTCTCTAACCAATACGAATGTCTCTTCTAGTTTATTCCAAATTGCTCCCATGAACTACTGGCACTTGAACTATCCATGAAGGGCCTAACAGTTTGTCATGTAGGTTGTGCCATAGGGAATAAAATTCGTGCATTAGAATGCAGTGGGATTAAGCAGGGGAGTCTGCAAAAGGCAGCAAATACTCTTGGGCTGGAGCTTTTCCAAGCCTCTCAGATTTCAAAAACAAATTAAGTTCTCCATTGGGAGCAGGCAGAAAAGCAAATGTGTTACTACATCAAGCATGAGCTTCTAAAAGAATCATAGAAACATTTATGTTGGAAAGGACCTCTAAGATTGGGAAATCCAACTGTTAACCCACCACTATGTTGACCACTGAAGCTTGTCCCTGTGTGCCACATCTATGCATCATTTAAACACTTCCAGCAGTGCTGAATCCACCACTTGCCTGGGCAGCCTGTTCCAGTGCTTGACCACCCTTTCAGCGAAGACATTTTTCCCAACATCCAGTTGAAACTTTCTCTGGCACAACCTGAGGCCCTTTCCTCTTCTCCTGTATTTTGTTCCTTGAGAGAAGAGACCAACACACCCACCTTCCTACAAGCATTCCAGGGATATATAGAATGTGAAGGTCCCCCATGAGCCTCGTTTCCTCCAGACGAAACACCCCCAGCTCCCTCAATGCTGCTCATGAGACTTGTGCTCCAGACCTTTCTCCATCTCCACCGTCCTTCCCTGGACATGCTCCAGCCCCTCAGCATCTTTCTTGTTGTGAGGGGCCCAGAACTGAACCCAGTATTGTAGGTGTGGCCTCACCAGTGCCCAGTACAGGGGGACAGTCCCTGTCCTGGTCCTGCTGCCACACCATTGCTGACACAGGCCAGGTGCCATTGGCCTTCTTGGCCACCTGGGCACATTCTGGCTCACATTCAATCACTGTCAAACAAGACTCCCAGGCCCTTTTCCACTGCAGCTTTCCAGCCACTCTACCACCAGCCTGAACACAGCTCTGTGCAACCTTCCAACCCTTCAGTAGATCAACACTGCCACCCTACTTGGTGTTATCTGACAACTTGCTGAGGGTGTAATCAAAACCTTTTTCTGAATATATTCCTTCTTATACCTCATTTCCTTATTAAGCTTCACACCCAGGAAGGGAGGCAGAGACTGACAATGGAAGCTTCCTTTGTTTCCCTAAAATTGAAGCAGACATGTTCCCATAAAATCCTTTCCCTAAATTCCCAACTTAACTTGAGTAAATTTAAAGGTTGATCCAAAGTGCAGGGAAGTCAATGGAAAACTGTCCATTGACTTAAAAGACATTGAATTAGGCCCAGGATGATTAAAGGGCTTTCTTACATTGGCTAATCCTTTAAGATTAATTCATGAGAGCCAAGTTCAGTCAAAGTGGATTTGAAACCCTCCCCCCAAAGTTTTCTATTTCAATAAAACAATATAATGTTATCCCCCCTACTTCTGAACAGTTGCTCTCTGAAAGAAGGCCAAGCCATTTCATTAACTTTGGATCATCAAGTTAAAAACAATAATTTTGTGTGTGTGTGAGAGTGCATATGGAGCAAGCCTTGTGAAATCTTTTTTTTTTTTTTTTTTTTTCCTTTGGAGCAACTTCTGACATTTAGGAAACAATTAGGTGTCAAGCTAATTAAAGCAGTTTTTTTTAAATATATATAAAACAAACCTTATGTTCTGAAGTGGTTCCAGTGTATTCAAAGCACTGAAATTGGGTCTGAAAGAAAGGACTCACATCTGCCTCTCAAGGTCTTCTCTCCCTATAAACTCATGAATAATCATTGTCACCAGTTTATCACTGCCAGATTAGGGGCTTAGTATTACAATTTATTTAAACCTGATCCAGATGGTTGCCAAGAGATTTTCAGGCAAATGAATTGTGAGGCAAACTATCTTCAAGGAACATTTTATTGTTTGTGCATACAAGTGTCTTCTAGGTCTCCAGAATCACTTACAAAGCTGACAAAATTTTTTATTTTAGTTTTTTTTACTTTGACACCTATCAACTTAATCTTCATCTGCAGCTCATCAATATCACTTTTCTGGCGCAGGAATATAGTCAATGATCCATCCTTTATCAGATATTTAATTTACCTGAATTTACCAATTCATTCAATTAACTAGCTGAAGAATAGAAGCAGAAGCCATGAAGTTATGTGTGGCTTTCTAGACATACAGTGACTTTGCAAAATTTCACATTCAAAAACACTGCCTCAGCATACCTGGAAAAACCATCTTTTTTTTTTTTTTTCCTTGTAGTTTTGTGTTTCTCATTACTCAATGAATGTTCTCACCTGTAATATGTCTGCACTAAAAGAATTTCCCATCATAAGAATATGGAGAGATTTCTTTGGTTGTGACTGACTCAAGAGTGCACCTCTATTTGCAAGTCTTTGATAGAGGACAGGAGTGCTGAATACACAGCAATCATTCCAATAGGATATCACACTATATCCAAATCAAGTCCCCCTTGATTTCTGAATGGTAGACTGTATTTAACTTCTTTTAAACAATGAATGTTTGAATGTATCTGATATGTAAATGTATAAAATAGGTTAATGGTTCACTTTCATTTATGCAATATTTTAATTTTAATTCTCATTTTAAGATACATTTATGCCATATTTTAATTTTATGTTTTATTTTTTATATTAGGTCATATCCCCAGTTCCAAGTCCACCTCAGGAAATGTTTTGTCTGCAAAGAAATATTTCTTCCAGGCCTCCTTTTTTTTTTTAATTAAATCATTTAATTTGGGGAAAAAAATCCCTTGGTGAATTGTTTTTTTGTTTCTATCTTATTTTTTAATTTTTTTTAAGTTACATTTATTCATTTTTCTTGCATGTTTAGATTAATTTTTATCTCAAAATTCTCTATTATTTAATTGCACTGGAAGTAGGTGACATCTTAATTCAGAAAGGAAGACTTTTCCATCAATCTCAGCTAATTAATGTAAAAATTTTGCAGAAGAAGATATTTCAGCTCTTACATCTTCTTATCGCACATCAATAATAGTACTACTTCACTCTGAGATTGCTAAGCTAAGAAATAATGCAAAGACAGGCCTCTGTTAAAAAAATCCTAGAAAATGAAAAATCTGCAATGGAACTGTTCATAAGGTATTTTTTCCCACAGTTCCTAATATAAGGAATTTTGAAGATACTGATTTAATTTTTCATTTGAGGTGGAATAAGTTTCCCATGAAAGCTCCTGTGCTTGATATTTTACAGTGGTAAAGGCCACCACAAATCCCTTGTGATTTCTGTGACCTTCAGACTTGAAATTATCTTGTACTTAGCATATTATTTTCTCTCAAAAAATAGGCTGAACTTTTTTAAATGATGGAGGGGACATAGACATATTAACAGTAATGGTGACTATGTACCTCAGTCCCCTAGACAGTTTTGAAAATTTCAACTGCAGATGTCAGATTTGTTATTTTATGATGAACTGCTGTAGCAGCATTGCATTTGTACAGATAATGGAGTCATTATCTAATCATCATCGTTCCATGTTTCACACTATGCTTGAACTCATGTATTAATGATTTTCCACATGATAAATGTATTTTTCAGATATATTTGAGATTCTATATAAGGTCTGTGGCACATTCTGATGGCTACAGAAATGCCAGGACTGTGTGATTAGAAAATCCTTGGTGATAGCCAGCCTCAAACCATAATTTCAGCTCATGATATCAAACAGTAAGGCACAGTCTGTGGGAGTGGAAGATGGCACTCCCTAGAGTATGAAAACAAAATGGTAAATAAAATGAAAAGACCCTGGAAGAAAGCAAATGCCCATGCTCTGATCCAACAGTCCTGTTGCAGTGTTAGGCAATGCACTGTACCCCCTGTTCATTAACTCAGGGAGATCTGAGGGTGATGAAGGGACTACAGAGTTACTACAGAGCTACTACAGAGCTACTATTCTGACCAAACTGTGACACTTGTCTCCTTGTATGAAATCAAAAGTTGAAAGGACTGCAACCAGTGTAAGCAGTGCTCTTAGTATGGTTTTAGTTGGCCAAGAGGAGAATGTCAGGAGACTGTGACTTCAAGGAGACATGCCCAGCAACTTCTAAAAGTCAAATGCCTTCTCCAGCCCTTAAAGTGACTCACCTTCCCATGACAGAAGGTGGAAGAGATGGAGAACTTGTCCATTTGTCTTACTATGGCATGAACTAAATAGAAACTCGTATTTGCGCCATGTTCAAGCATCAATAAAAGGGGGACCATAGGATTGTCTTTGCAACCCTGGTCACACCTCAAATCCAAGATTAAGAGTCACAGTATTACCTCTAGAATGGAGACTATGCTGCCTTCAAAAATTGACTTTGCATTATGGGCCTCTCATTCCTCTGTCACATGTTATTTTTTTTTTTTTGTTTGTTTGTTTGTTTTTTAACTAGTATCAATAAAAGGACAGAATAGATAAGTTATCAAAGAGTATAACAAATTAAGCTAGATTTTCACTTGTTTGTGACTTTCTAAGGATGGTTTTGGCTTGTGTCACTTAGTATTGTCTATTATTGATCTCACTGTGGAAACAATGTCATTCATGGTGTTATTACAAAAAAGTAGAGTCAATTTGAAGTGAAAGGAAAGCATGGCAATTGTAGAAACAACAATAGAAAAAACTCTGCCATGAGTAAATTTAGCCACTCTCTCCATTCAAACTGCAAATATTACAATAATGTCTCTTCCTCATCAGTTAAGGTATACAATTTCTCTACTGTCACTGCCTTTCATCCAGTTTAGTATTTCTGTCCCTGCCTCTCAGATTTTGAATGACTCTATTCTTGTCTTCATTTCCAGCCTGGTCTCAAATCTTGTGCCCCTTGTGGGCACCAAGAAGGACATCCAAAATGTCTCCTCCTCAGCCTTCTGCTTTCTTTTTGACCTGTAAAGAATAATTTTCATTTCTGCTCTTCTAGCTTCAAGTCTTGTCAAACAATATTTTTTTTGGTCAGATTTTGAGTTTAATAAATCAAAAATATCTTGCCATCTCAGTGAGTCTCATTGCACCCATGTGAGTCCAAAGTCTCACAGGGACAGGTTTTGTGTAAGACAATTTGAGTGCAACTGTGGGTGCTTGGCAAACAATTATAAACTGTGGTGTAAAATCCATTGTCAAATCTGGTTCTTGGTTTCCAAAGGTGATAGAATACTTGAAAGGTAGGATGTAGTTTCTGACAGGATTGCTCATTTCTTTATATAAGAGATTTAAATTACACTTAATTTCTGCTGGGCTGCACAGCCTTGACATTTCCCTTCATTTGATACAAGGTAGGATGCTCAGTCATTCACTATTGGGGCTATCCATGAAACTTGTTTCTTTTACAGGTCTCTCTGGATATACTCTGGGAGGGGCAGATTTTCTTTTTGCTCTGGGTTGAGAAGAGAGAGCATTAACAATCTCAAAGCTCTGAAGTACTCTTCAGTCAGAAGTATCTGCAACTTTTATGCTTAGCACCTCTCAGGACTTGAAATGTGCTCCTTGAATGTCAGGGAGAAATGCTGTGCTAGCAACACGTGCCCCAGCATCAGTATTTCAAGGTGATACCTTTCTTTTCATCACCTCAGCTTTTCATGCCTTTGTTTGTACTCTCA
The DNA here is from genome assembly GCA_013389925.1 of Aegithalos caudatus. Classification (NCBI taxonomy): domain Eukaryota; kingdom Metazoa; phylum Chordata; class Aves; order Passeriformes; family Aegithalidae; genus Aegithalos; species Aegithalos caudatus. The sequence goes on from WEIU01010377.1 coordinate 59,933, forward strand.
TTTATGCAATGGGGAGTCCCTGCTAAGCACACTTAGTGAAATCCCAGGCAGTATGTTTTCCTTGTGATTAGTTTGAATATCAAACAGCTGTCTCAATTATATGTTGATGTTACCAAAATATCTGACATTTACACAGCAACCTGCAAACTTAAATATTTTCTTAGAATTATATAACAGGGAGGAACAGGCTTCTCTTACAAACTCAGACTATGAAACAAAACCTTGCTACACTAAGAGACCCAGCAGGGTGGCACTCAGCTCCACCCTTTAGTTTGGAAGAATTCATGGTAGGACCTCACCACATTGCTATCAGAAACCATGGCCACTTTTTCTCTCATTCTTCTATTTAGTGTTCAAAAATGGGGAAATACCAAATGGCTTTTCTGAGAAAACCTAATTGGTTTTCTTACTAAAAAATTTGCTCATGAAGAAAATGCCCTATGGAATTCCTAAGCAAAAACATATTGATACAGACTCTGACTAAACAAGTGTTTGAATATCTGTCTGCCAAGCATTAGAACTGTACACTGCTGCTACATCTTTTTCCTAGGCATCAGCTCTTGGTCCCTGCTGAAGAGGAAAACAGGGAAAAAATATTTCATTTGATCCAGTAGAATAGTTCTTTGGAGTTAACCTTGACACATTTTACCCCATTTAAATGTATTCCCCTATCCAAAATTGCAGATGTATGTTTATAGTGGAGTTATAAAATAAGAAAAAGGTAACAGATTGCTCATCTGACTGTGTGAAAGCTGTGATGTGTTACAGCTAACTAGTCTTTTTCTCCTCTTAATTTTCTCAGAAAATATTTGCTTGGCCCAGCCAAAGAGTGGTATGTTATCTATAGAAATTTGAGTGGAATTCAGCTCAACTAACATTAATTATTTAAGGTTAGGCATCCAGTCTCAAGTCCTCATTTAGACCCTCTTTGTGGTCAGGAAGGATAGGCACTCTCCTCCTCTCTAAGGGACACCATCCATCTTCTCCACTGACTCATTAAGGAGTCCAGAGTGTAACTCGGGCTAGATGACTTATTTCTGATGAGCTAATAATAGGTTACATTAATTTCCTTCACTTTCTTTTCCCTACAAAAACACACTGTTTTCCATGAGAAAGGAAGAAAGGAAGGTATGCTAGCCTGGACCCTCTTTTTGCTCATTAGGTGGAGATATCTGTCAAACCACAGCATTTCACCTTTTCCACCAGTATGGTCCTACCAGTCAGGGAATGCCACTGTTACTTATTGTCTCACCCAGTTCAGTTTGTACTGCTTGTCTGTGTCCAGCCAGTGATGGCTGTGGTTTTCATCCTGCAGGACAGCCAGGCACGCAGTTGCTGATTCCCAAATAGTGCACTATTTGGTATGCTGATATACAGAGAGAAACAGCAGCTCCTCAGGTGCACTCTCTCTCTTTATTCCCAAACATGAAGCAGCCAACAAGGGGTAAAGAACCTGTCAGTTGAAACAGATGAATTAAATTTGTAACAAAAGAATGTCTTCAGGCAGTTGTTTAGACATATCACTAAGAATCCACAGATTCACTTTACCCTCTGCTGCAAACAGCAGAGGAAATTAGGCAGCTGTATTCTCATTGGTGAGTTTATTACCTAACGCCTGGAAAGTGAATATCAAAGATGCTGGTGTTGCCAAGCAACTGCCTGAGGATGACAGCGGTCAGAGCACACACAAGGACTCTGTTAGAGGAGCAATACAGCAAAGGTCGGCTCCATTCACCACTGTGTGCCACAGCAAGTGATTAACAGGGTGGCTGGTTCTGTCCTGAGGATGCACATAGCTCCTTTCTGGTCATGGAACATCTCTGACAGCCAGTGAAGGTAAACTGGAGAGAACTGGAGTAGTGATCCTCTGAGCAGCAAAATGAACATAAAAGGGAAATCTCCTTGCAGTCAAACATAGTCTGACCTTCAAAATGTCCTAAATGCATGACTGAGCTCAGAGATTCTGCTAGTGCTAGTGGATGTTTGAGCAGATTTAGCATGCCTAAGGCAAATTGATGCCTTTAAGCATGGCTGGGAGGAGATGCCATATGCCTGTACATGTACCTCCCTTATCCTCTAGAACTGAGTGTTTGCCAGGAGGCAAAGGGTTAACTGGGAATGGCTCCTGATCCACACATGGCTCTTGGTTGAGTGACTTGTGGTTGGCCCTGGACAGGTGCACAGCCAGGGCTGTTCAGTTGGTACACATGACTGCTCTCCAGTGCCCAGGAATGTTCCCTGGGACTAATTTGTTAACACAGAAAAAACTCATGATATTTGTCCCTCTGTATTTCTCATCCAGTTTTTTATCCGAAGAGTGGTGGAGCCCCAAGCCCTCTTGTGTCCTTCTCAGATGATGGTAGATCCTAACAGGTTCCCCCTTGGCTGAGCAGTGCCGTGAACTTTGGGGATGCTTTGCTTATTACCTTGTCAAACACAGCAAGTGTCCTACCCCAACAGAGACCCTGCAAGAGGCCTCATGCACCCCTTTGCTAGACACCAGGCTCTCACACTCTCCATGCTTTCTCTGGCAATCACATGACCCAGGGAAAGTTATTTAATATCCCATCCCACATGATTGTCTCATCAGCATGCTTGCAGCATTCATTATTTAACAGATAGTGCTGCTATTTAATCTTTGTATTATAGTAGCATCTGGAGGTCTCAGCTGAGAGGCAGTATACAAATACAACGTGAAACACAATTTCTTTTCAAAGACTTAACATTGTAAGCAGAAAAGCAGCATTGCAGAGTGATTTGCTCCAGATCCCACAGGGGAGTAATATCAAAGCAGTATCTTCCATCTATTTTTTTGACTGCTAAAATAATATTGTTGATGGAACCTTTAAATATATAAATAATAGAATATACCAAAGAATCATGTTTTCTTTATGAAAGAATATTTATGGTAACCCTGAGAAGAGTCTTAGATATATAGGTAAAAGGATATATAGGTAAAAAGGATATAGAGGTAAAAACATCACTTAAAACAGATACATCAATGAGACATCAATGAACACTTACTGGTTATGTTCTTCTAAAGACTACTTCATGAAAACCTAATTTGAGATGAAACCAATGAAGCAGGGGTTTTTTTTACTGGTTATATATAGTGTAATTCTGAATGAAGTAAAATTTTTTCACTGAGACTTAAAGATACCATGAAACCAGTTTTATAAATTAACGTGTGTTTTGCCAAAAGGCACATGCCAAAAAATGCAATAGAAAACAATCAACATATTTGGCCAGGTCAATTTATAGATTCTACTTCTCAATTTTCCTTTCTAAACTATTCTTAAGAATGATTTCTATAAACTTTAAAGGGTCATTTTTTTTCTTTAAGGTAGCTGAAATGCAGAGCTAAAAAAATTTACATTTTTTTTTTCAAATTTTTATTTTCCTGCAAATAATTTGCTGCTGATCCTAATTTTACTGCATTTTGACCTCTTTGTACTTTATAGGATATTATTTGCAGAATTACTCCTCACATTTTGAAGCAGACTGTCTATGTCTCACATTCAATGATTATTTATGGTTGTCTGAGCACTTTACTGTCTTGGTTCATAAATATGTCTCTAGTAAGCAGAGAATATAAGTATGTGTATCAACTAGGGTGCCTGTTTTGAAAAGGTTTCCTGACTGATTTGAGTCCAATCAACATATTGTCTTTTTGCATTATACTTTGTATCTCTAATTAAATTCTAATTCACATAGTCATAGAAAATTGCATTTCTCCCCTCCTGTTTTCTCTATATTGTGGCTCATTCCTTGTGCTCACAACTGTGACATATTCCAAGTAAAACCCTGGTGTTTTATTAGATTCAAAAGAGAATGCTGAGGTTCTCCTGAGCCACCTGAGGTCAAAATGGAAACTTTACATAATCAGGGACATTTGGATCCATGTCTGATGCTTGGACAGCATTGAAGGTGTTCTTTGACTGATGAAGCCACTCTGTAAGGTAGCAATGAATCTGTTAATAAAATCACAAAATGTATCATGAGAGAAAACTCTTTTAGTCCTCTGAATAACAAGTCCTTCGAAGTTTATAACCTGGCAGCAACTCATCTGGCTTGTAGCATCTTTGGCAGGAGCCTGGATAAGCCCATTAGAGATAAAGAAACCTCTACCAATGTCACTCTGCTGGCACAGAGTGGGGTCATCATAAAAATTTTCAACTTTGTTGAATCTTAGACATGTCTTTCTTTATTGGTTTATTATTTTTTCTTTGTTCAGAATACATCAGAGTCTACTGACTGCATATTGAAATAAACAGTGATATATGCCTTTCACTGTCATCCAGAAGTCCAAGACTCATCCTTTTCCAGCAAACACATGTTCAACTTCAGGTGATTAAGTTGCCTTTCAGGGAACTACTCAGAGAAAACATTTCTTTGGGCAAATATTTGGAAAAGGGACAAAGGAATGAATTCCATAGGTAGCAATTTACTGAAATCGGCAAAGAATGCTACCAGCAAAAGCAACAGGCACCCGTTTTGCTTTGCATATCCTGTTAACATGCTGTCCTTCCATCCAGTTTTCTCCCCTGACTGATGGGTTTTGGTCTGGATACACAACACCTATTAAAAAAAAAAAAATAGATGAAGAGAGAGAAAAGGATTAATCCTCAGACATCTTTTACAGAGATCCTCAGTGTAAGACAATAACCAGGACTCTCAGCATGAAGTTGTAGTAATTTGATGAAACTGCATCCCACACCATTTAGGATTGTCTGTCCTTACTGCAGTGTTCTGTCGCAGTCAATGACAATGAGCACATGGGATGTCTTCTGAAAATTTCCTTGACCTGTGACACAGTTTGCTCACTTGGTCTTTAGTTTAGGTTTGTCAGTCAAGGTGCCTGTGTGCATTCACAGCCAGAGGATGAGCACCAGACAGAGTGAAATGGAGCACAGAGACAGTGGCTTCTGGCTGTGCAGCAGAAATCTCCCACCAGCAGCAGCTGGTTTGCTGAGATTCTCATCATGCAATGCTGAGTGATGATGTTTCGACCAATGAATAAAACAGACACATACTGAGACCTCTTGGCTTCAAGTGACTGCAAACCAACAGCAGAACAGCGCCTTTCACCTTGCAGTGCCTGAACTCCTTGATCACCTTTCTTGACTCCTCCACTTAGTCCATTCCATATAGTTTGGGAAATATTATTTCTAAGCATAGCTGTTCTTCCTTGCTTTATTTCTGTAAAGCTATCCAATAAGGCTGGGTTAAAACAAACAAGCAAACAAATAAACAAACAAACAAACCAAAAAAAAACCACACCCAGCTGTGAGCCTGTATTATTTATTACTGTAAATAAGTTATAGTTTATATCACTGGCCTTGGACACATGAGGAAATTATTTAAAAAAAAAAAATCCAGTCCATATTATCATCATTAAACCTGTGCTAAGATATGCAGTAGGAACTTTCAGAGAGAATAAAAATTAGCCATCAAAACCATCTTCAGGAAGGTTTTCTCCACATTTGTATACATTTATGGTGGGAAGGATTTCAGGGAGTCATAAATCTCCTCTTCTGAATACTTGCACTTCAAACATCATAGAATCACAAAATAGTTTGGGTTGAAAATGACTATAAATATCATGTAGTTTCAACCCCTGGATATGGTCTAGAGTTCTTGGGAAACGGTACATATTTCTGCAATTTCATTATCTATGAAAATTCTCTTTTGCCAAGAGCTCCTATTTTGGAACACTTTTTTGAAAAATAAATGATGAGGTCTCATAGGGGAAGATGGAACTTAGTGACAAAATGTGATGTGAAGTCATAAAGATGACCACTCAAGTTCTGTGAAGAAAATGACAGTATTTCCTTATGAAGATGTCTGAGTTATCTGAGAACATATTTGGAGGTTTCAGGTAATCTCTGAGAGGGCATGTTTGCTAATCAAGGCATTTAATTTTTGAACTGGAAAAAATAATGAAGGTGGATTCACATAGTTTGCTTCTGCATTAAAAGTGGAAAGATGATCAAATCATCAAACTCCTGCTGATACAGCTGAACCAATGTTAACACAGCTGGGAATTTTTTCCTGAAATTCCCTTGTGTAAAAAGGCTGCAGGCACGCTAACACTAATATCTCAGAATTTAACACTCTCAGGCTTTTGGGAAATGCAATTTAAATGTAAAATTAGATCTGTGTGGTGGTTCAAAACTTTGATATGCATTTTTCAGTCTAAACTAATATCTAATCTAAAACCACTTTAGATCAGGTAAATTTAAGTATACTGAGTAAAAATGCATTGCATTATGGGTAAGATAACTTTAAAATCCACAGAAATTTAAAAAATGAAACCTGTATCAAGAAATTAAATGTTCTCCTAAGCATCTTCCATTTCCACAAATTAACTCAGTTATTCCTATTTTTATTCATTTAAGATTTATATACTAAATGCTCTCAGGGTTGCAACTGGCTTTCTCTGTTAAGTTTTCCTCAGCTATTGGAATCTTGATGTACCATGCAATCTACTTTGTAGTTACTTCACATGTGACTTTGCTTAAGTTTGAGTAACACTGGTAAGTGCTTGTTTCTTTTAAATTATTTATTTATCAATGTGTCTATCTTCTACCTATTGTAAAATTTCCCCTATGAGTTTTGTAACAAGTATGGCTTTAAAAGTTTTTAGATAAATGCTCTGCAAAAATCATTCAACATAGAAAATTTGTAGAAGAACAAATGAGAGAATGTTTATATCTTGCTACAAAAAATACTGTGATGTGAAAAAGAAAAGTGACTTGTCTTAAATTTAAGATTAACTTTATCCCCTTAGCTTGAGCCTTTAATCTGTAGAAAAGCCTGGGGATTTATGAGTGTTAACGGACCTGAATTTTTTATTTCTCCTTTTTTCCTTTTACTTGTTCATTTTCCATCTGTGTGTCCACTAAGAACCTGAGAGCAATGATTGAAAGATAGGTGATTTATTTGATATCTCTCTATTCTGCCACACAGACAGTAATATAGTTAAAACAAGGCAATGGCTGATGGTTTAAGTAACATAAAATTTTGAAATTCAGTGGCACCAAGTGTGAAGGAGATAGCAATACCTGGAAATGTACAATTTTCTGCATGAACATTATGACTCAATGATCCTTGTGGGCCCCTTCCAACTCAGAAGATTGTGATTTTGTGATTCTGTAAATAATCTTAATCTTATAGAACTGTGTTAATTACATCCTGAGTGGTGAGGCACATCATTTGATGTCCAAAATTCACAAGGTATTTTCCTGCTGCCAATAAGGTTACTAAAGATAATTCCTGTAAATGTGAACATTTTACAGTATATGTTGAAATATGCATTTACAATATCTGTAATGTGCTGAATATCTATTTTTGAAAATTAAACTATTGGTCTTTGGTTCACATATTTCTCTGGTGTGTGAATTTTGATTTTAATTTTCTAGTGAAAAGGAACTGAATAAGCTCTTCCTGAGACTCATACCCTCACTGTTACAAAAAGGTCTATTATGTAAAGAATTCTCCTCTAATACCCACTTTTAAAGATTTTTGAGATCATTTCAAAGTGAGTTTTTTCCAAGACAGGGCATGAGGTTCTGCATCCTAATTTAATTGAGGAGTTTCAGCTTCAAAGAAAAGCTGAAGTTTCAGATACTTTTGTGCTTATTGTTTCCTATAAAAACAGGTTCTAATCTGGTAACTTTTTCTCTTTTCAATAACTTCTCTCAAGCAGCTCACTCATATAGAGGGTTTATGTCCTAAAACATGGATTCCAAAGTGATTTTTTTTTGCCTAAAATTTATGCTTTGTAACATCTGACTTGTAGCACTCACATTCCTTAGCAAACCTGGTCCAAAAGAGGTCATATGGCTTTTTGTTCTTGCAATTTCACTGGAGTAAAAAAGGAAGTATCTCACTAAGTTCAGTGGAGTTACAGTGGCATGATACTGTTTTTGATAGTGTTGGATTAGGTCTTTCATAACAAGTGCAATTAGCACCTGATTGATCTGGGAAAAGCAATTTAATAACTAATGAATATTGGAGAGCTCTGAAGTAGGAATGTAAATGCACTATAAATAGATTCACTCAAAAACAAATGGGAAAACATAAATTAGGAGAGAAAAAAAAATCAGTGTATAAACAGCAATGAAGTAGTGCATTTAAAAGACAGAAAAATTATTCTTTTCTGAATTGTATTTTCTGCAAATATCCAAAAAAAGCCCTTCCTCTTATGTCTTCTACTAGTTGCTTATTTGGATCATGCTGCAGAATTGTAGGCTTCCTGCACTAAAAGCTCACTTAGTGAAACAATGACAAGCTTCAGTTTGTAACCCAATAGATGTATGGGAAATGCATGTGGGAAATCCCAAGCTCAAAAATTGCAGCAGTAAGGGGAGAAAAAAAGTATTTTCTTAATTGCTGATTTTCCCATATTTGATCTCCTCTCTTAGAAGAACAGAAAGTTTGACTATGGCTTTAGATTAAGCAAGTACACAGAAAACCAAAGGAAACAAATATTTGAAAAATCAAGTGCCCTATGTGACACGAACATAGAATGAGGGATTAATTGTTTTCAAACTGAATATATGAAATATAGCTCTTTTCTAAAATAAATGTTTGTAATCCTCACCACAAAACTGAAAAGTGTAGGAGAAAAGGAAGAGGAATAGGAGTGTGAAGAGGGAAGAAACAAAGAAAAGAGAGGGCAGATCATCTTTGCCTAGTTAAAGCAAAATAAAAGATGAAATGATCTTTTGTTGCAGCCTCAGTGATTCTCCTTCTGAAATTCTGTTTGGAAATGGAAGAGATAATTGCATTTTTAACTTTGAACCCTTGCCATTCATTTCTGTGCTGTGACCTCAACAGTCTGATTGCCAGCCTGTTGAGAGCAAAAAAATGACACAGCAGAAATCAAATTGCATGAGTCATTTTTTTTAATTTACTTTATGTTCCTTATATAATTCTGATGGCAGCAGAGCTAAAGTTAATGAACAGTAGTAAAAGCATCTGCTGAAGCTCTGTCAGTAGATTCACCTCTGTGTTCACAACTGCAGCGCTGCAAAATTTATCCAAGGTCTCTTTGAAACAAGTCTTTAAATGAGGTGAAAAGTACCAGAATTATACAGCTCATGAAGGAACCATATAGTGTTGTGGTACCATAAATAAATGCTGACATTTCCTCACTAGTAACTACAATAGCAGTGGGTAAAAAAATGTGAAATTCAGGGGGTTAGACTACTATAAAATTTTTACAAGGTTAAGCAGAGTGAGCAACTAGAGCACTGTGAAATGTCCACTGTGCCTTTTAACCAGATTACTAAGGGCAAATATCACCTTCTTCCCCTCAGGGGTGCCCAGACTTTCAAAAGTAAAAGAGAAAAGCCCCATCAGATTAGTTTCTGGGCTTTGCAGCGGGAGGCATTGCTTGTATGTAATTGCTCGGTTTCATTATTCATGGGCTAAGAGCAAAGTGCTCAGTCAAAAGAAATTGGCAAGGTCTGGGGCACTACAAGGAAGATATTTATGATTTCATTCAATAAAATACTTTATAATAACTTATGAAAAATTCATTTCCTGGAAGAGGAAATATCAAGCATCTACTTAATTTGTATGTGTTGGTATTGTCATCTGCAGTCCATGTAAGGATAATCATGGGGGACCAATTGCTTTCTCATGGGAATCACATGTGAAAAGATAAGGGGTTTTTTGTTTCTGCTTTAATTTCAGAGACTGCTCCTGGAAATTAAGCAGTAAAACTGCTCTAATAGCTCAAATCCCCACAAATTTTTCACTAGAATGAACACCTTTCTCCCTCATACCCGTGTGAACAATGACACTGGCAGGACAACAGGATGCTGGTCCAGGGATTGGGAGCTTCTTGATTTGTTCATCAAGTTCCTTAGAGTTAAATACCTAAATAAAAAACTTAAATCCAATGACTCTTGCTCGTCTTCAGCTGACTCATGGAGCTGGTAGTCTGAATAGTTTGGCTTGGGAAAGTTGCTTACCCACATTTGCCTTGATTCTTCAAGTCTGACAAATAAAATTAATTAAAAATAAGCAATGAAGAGCAAACTCAGTAAAGGCTGGGCTGCATAAAATCAGGTGTAGGTCTAACACAAGTGTCTAAGTTATAAAACTTTGACCTTGAGTCCTGCCTTCAGTTGCTACAAATTCCTAAAGAAGATTGGAAGTCATGGACACCCACTTGCATTCTGCTGGGCATCCATAACTCTCTTGAACTGATGCCCAGATGCACTCAGGTTTAAGACAAGGCATATTGATCGTGTTCAAATTCATCATGGTTCAGAAACCAGATTTGTCAATTTCTCCACTGAAGCCTGGATATAGGCATTTTAAATTGGATTACACTGAAAATATGCCAAATATTTTGACCAAGTTTTGAATATTTCTCTTCCTGCTTGTGCAAAAAAGTGCAGAGACATTTCCCTCATAGAGTATGTTTTAGCCTTATACTTGGGGAGGCAGAGGACATGGAGAAAAATCTAGGCTATGTAGTGTCTGCCTGCTCTCAATAGGTTCAAAAGCTACATTTTAGCTAGGACAACAGTGGCTTCAGGCCTTCCACCTTCCCTTGGGAAACTACCATCACACTCCTAACCAGCTGACCATATTGCACATTGCTTGCATTAGAAACCTAGAAGGCTGAGCCAAGACGGCATTACACAGGTTCCCTGCTCAGGGGATTAGTTTAGGATGCTAGAGTAACACAGAGATATGTCTTCATGTGAAAGAGGGATTGGGAATAGATACATTCTGTGTTGCAGGATGGGAGAGAAGGTCACTCTGCATTATCTTGATATCACTGCCTTATTTGTGCATCAGCACTGGGCTGCCCTAAGGAAAATGAAAAGAGGAATATTTTCACTACTTATGCTAAAACAAAAAGAAAAAAAAGAAAAAGAAAGCCATTTCCATTCAGCATCTTTTAGGAAAGGTCACAGGCTCTTTGCTTTTATGAATTCTGTATAGGTGTGGGCACCTGAAATGGGCTTTATTTAGAAGATTATTCATGGAGTTTTCCTGGTAAAGAGTTACATGCAATTCCCTCTTCAGCACTTGGAATTTCCCTTGAAGAAAGTGCAGATTATTTTGAATACCTTATTTCACTTAAAAACTGTGTGAGAAGCAGAGGAACTTGCTTCAGTGCTCTGGATTTCAGCCTGAGGAGGACCAAAACTTCCCTTTCTCTGCAAAAGCACATGGGTTTCAATGTGAATCCTGTTTCTGTCTTGTTTTGTTTATTTTAAAGATCGAGGCTTTTAGTTAAAGAATAACAAAAAGTAACTAAAAACTGTGACTCGTATAGATTACAAATTTCATGTGCTTCACAGCTCTAAGGGTGACAGCCAAGGAAAATAAAAAGTTTTATCTTCATCACGGTCATGGCTCCTGGAATCTGTGGAGTGAATATAACCCTTGCAGATGCTGAGATATTAGTGTCAATCACAGGTGTGCAGTGCAGATATGTGCTGGATAGCAGAATGATGGGGTGTTGTTGGGCTCACAAGAGCACTCCTTGGGGTGGTAAGGATGAGATCACACTGCCTTTTAATTCTCATGGATTTGAAGCTCCTGGGAATGCAGCTGACTTTGTGCACAGGTCACAGGTGATCAAATGTGCACTGTGGCTTGTGTTTGCTGTAGGTGGAAGGTTGTTAGAGAGGAGGCAGGAGACAAGCAAGGAGTTATGGCTCTATTGCTGCAGAGGTCAGGGATCTCCAGCTCTCTGGTATACATGCTGCTAATCCTTGCAAAAAAATAGTGTCTTTCTCATTCAGTAGCTTGGAAATTGTAATGGTGACAACATTTTGTCGTCTAAAGTTCAAAAAGAGCTCGATTTGGTTTGGAACTTCCTGCAAAACTCAGATCCTTGAAGGAACCAGTGCTTCCTTAGAAAACTGGAACTGACTACCATTTATTGGATCATGTCAATAATAAATAAGTGATCGTTACTTACAGTTGTATATCCCTTTCATCCTGAATTTTCTGGATGCACCATAAGGGTTCGCTAACCCATAGCCTCATGATAGCACTGAATTATAGCTGTTTAACAGATCAGTTGATACCAAGAGGTTAAGCAACTGGGTTATTTTCAGAGGGAATAGCCAGCAGTGAAAAGATGCCAGAAATTCTGGCATTATGTACTTCTAAATCACTGTGCATCATTCAGAAAACACTGATAAATATTTACCATCCTGAATGCTGAGACACACTGCCCTTTGCTTAATGTAATGCCATGTTCCCCATTCAGTAGTTGTGTTGTCTCTTGTAATTCTAAGGCCCATGAAAGGATATGACTGTGAAAGGTATCAGGAGGACATTTGGTCCATTTCTCCAGATTAGTCATTCCTAAGAGATATCTGTTAGGATAGGCTGTTTTTCAGCATTATGGTGTCCTTAATGACCTCTAATATTGGAGATTCCCTGGACTCCACTTGTAAAACATTTTCTGTGATTTTCTATTCCTAAATTTTTCAGTACTTTTCATAAACTCTGACCCACAAGGCTCTTGTAAATTAAAACTATTGCTTCTTATTCTGTGCTTTGTGTCCATGACCACTAGACATTTCTTTTCATCCTTTCATAACAACCTCTCACACACTTGAAAACTGTTATCCTTCTCCTCCACCTACTCTTCTTTACACCTCTTTGAACTCAAGGTCACATTTCCTTGACATATGAATATTACTGAGTCTCTGCAATACTTCTGTAGCTGTTCCAACTTTCTAGAAAGTCAATGCCTGAAACTAAACCTGAGGCATGACTGAGGGAGGCTCACAATGCAGCTCACAATAAAACATCTGTTGGACTACAGGTTGTTGTTCCTTATTTTGATTCCTGAGGCCAGTAATTTTTATCTGACAGTCTGCCTGAGGGTTCACAGAATCATAGAATTACAGAGTGGTTTGGGTTGGGAGGGGTCTTAAAGACCATCTAGTTCCAGCCTCCTCACCATAGGCAGGAACATTTTCCCTTAGACCAGGTTGTTCGGGGCCCCATCAAACCTGGCTTTGAACACTTCCAGGCATAGGGCATCTGCAGCTTCTCTGGGTAGCTTGTTTCAGTGCCTCACCACCTTCTGAATAAAGAATCTCTTCCCAACATCTAATCTCTTCCCAACATCTAATCTAAACCTTTTTCAACTGAAAAAGTAATTTTCCCTCGTCCTGTCACTTCATGACTCCAAAAAGTTCATCTCTGGTTTTCCTATAAGCTCCCTTACACACACTGGAAGGCTTCTGTTAGGTTTCCCCAGGACCTTCTATTCTCCAGGCTGGACAGCCCCAGCTGTCTCATCCTGTCTTTGGAGGAGAGGTGCTCCAACCCTCCCCTCTGAAGACAGGATGATAAGATGGAGCTCTGATCAGCTCCATGGCCCTCCTCTGGACCACATCCACATGCTCTAGTCCATGCCCTTCTTATGCTGGGGGCCCCAGAGATGGATGCAGTGCTCTTGATGGGGTAATTTGTTGCATTTTTTACATGTGTCTGTATAGAATTTTATCTTGTTTTTTTCAGCCCACTCTTGCAACCTGTCAAGATGATTTTTTGAATTTGAATTGTACCTTCAATTTATTCACAATCCTTCCTAGCTTCATGTCAGCTGCAAATTTATTAAGTGTATATTCCATTCCATAACTCAGGTCATATTGCATACACTTTCATAAGCTTTAGGAAGACTGAAAGAAATCAGCAGACAATTTGGCAAAAGACTGTGCTCCTGTGTACTGCTCAACTATAGAAAAAGTTTAGTTTTTTTTTTCTAAATATATCTGAAACTTCCATGGTTTTGGTGTTTTGCAATAACTTTCAATATTTTTAACCCTTCTTTATTTTTCTGAATAATTTTTTTAATATTAACCTTTTTTACTAGTAGTTTTTAAAAGTCTGTTATGGTGTAGGTATATCAGAGGTAAAGCACTAACCCCTTACATTGTGCTAGCATTTTTAATGTTGTACTGAACTATGTAAATCACAAATACAATACAAATTCCACCAATATGACAGAGATTATCCAAAACTGCTGACACCAGCAGTCTCCAGAAGAAAATTTCTATGTGATCAATTTTAATCAGGCCTTTCTCTGAAGCTTTTATGTAGGCTCCCACTCATGCAGGTTAGGGTATCTGCCAAAAGAGTATTTTCTTTGCTGTTTATGTAGTTCTGAAAGTGACCATTATAACTCAGAGGAAGGAATGTAAATCCTGATATGTTTGATTTGCTGGGCCATGGTGACACCTTTTCCATCAGAAACAAAGCTTTCTTGTAATTCAGCTTACTCAGCAGGGTTCGTAAAGCTGGATAATCCCATGACTTTCAGCTGCTAAACCTGTTGCAGATATTTAATATAAAATTACCAGAGCCACCTCTCTTTAAACTATTTCTTTGACACTTAAAAATTTCTGAGGCCACTGACCTATCATGAACCAAAACTTACAACAGTGTGTACCAGTATCTTTGTTGCAGATCTCTGTGATTTATGTCCATGAGCAAGCTAAAGTTTCCTGGGAAGCAGAGGATTTAAACTGAGATTCCATAATTGTCTTATTTCTTACAAAAGGCATTATGAAAATCATTCAGATCCCTAAAAGTATCTTTAATGTTGGAATTAACAGATGTCAGGAGATGATGTTTCTCTTAACTATACTAGTCTTTAAAGTTTCACTTATTAATATTTATCTATATTGGTGATTTTTTTAAAGAGATACCCAATGTGCAGATTTGTTTGCATCCTTGGTTACTCAAAAAAAAAAAAAAAAAGGGAACTTAAATGGATTTTATAACTGCTTAATTCTATTTAGGGGCTTGTACTACTTTTGCCTGTACAAGTTATTGAAGTTTTCTGTAATAGCCAACAGCTGCTAAACAGGATGCACCTTCTTTTTCACCCTCTTCATAAGAGTTATTTGGAAGTAAATTTTTTTTCCAGTTGTGTCTATGAGAAGGTCTAAAGTCCAGGCATTGGCCCTTTGGGCTACACTACCCTGAGCTCCTAGCAGGCTGCAGGCTGAGATGGTAAGTCCTGGTCCTGCTAAATATTTAACCAAAAGGCCCATGGTCCTTTTTCCTCAAAGTAAAAATTATCACTTCAGATGTTCTCCATCTTTAACAATATATATCCCAAAGCATAATTTTTAATTTTCTGCTTTCAACAATATTTCTGGCAATATCCTTTAATTCTGTGTTAGAGCATTTTCTAATGCACTGGCAGATCTCTTTAAACTTTGCCTGAAGTAATGCCAACTAAAGTTTCTGGGATAACTTAATCCTAAGGAAACCTGAATATGCTGCCAAGAAGGGGCATTGACACATACCATTGTGCATTTCTCTTGATACAACCTTATGCAAGATACACTGCCAGATGAAAGACACAGTGAATGGAAATACAGGATTTGAGAGGACAGAGCCATAAATAACATTTTAAATATGAATGAAGAGAAACTCCGGGCACAAGAAGACTTAATTATTTTTTGCTTTTTCATCCTAGCAGGATGCTCCAGACCATTCCTTAGTAGGAATTTCCAATTCATTTTCCTTTTGTTCTTCCTCAGGGGTACTGTAGCCATAGTCTCCTTTTCTGTGATATCTCTTTTCCAAGGTCCATTAAGACTGGACACTCTGTGTAAATTGAATATTAGGTCTAGAGAGACTGTCCTGATATTGCAGGGCATGTTGTAACCCCTACAGGGAACACATTGTTAAATGTGCTTAGAAGCAAATAGATCCAGAGCTGCTGTTGTTATGCCAAACCACTTTGTGTTCTTGATTCTTCTGTATTCCTCAAGGGATGGTCAGCAAAATTTTGAGTGTGGGAGAATTGTTTTAGAGATTTGTTGTTGTCAAGAGTGAAAGGAAATTGACAGCCCAAAACAAAACTGAAAAATGTATCTTTTATTTCTGCAGACAGGAATCATTTTGGAGAGAATCAAGAAGGGTAAAGTTTCATAGTGATTCTTAGAATGAAGTACAGAGGCTTTGAAACTGGATAAAGTGAAAGTAACATGCACTCCCAAATATATTCCTTGACTTGTAATTTGTCATGATACACCAGCTTAGATTATGGTTTTGCCTTTTTGAAAAATAGTCTAACTTAATTTTAGTCACATAGATTTTCTGCTATGATACAAGAGCTTTGATAATTAAAGGAACAATTGTATGATGACAGGATAACAGGCCTTCTGGATAGGAAGACAATTGTCATATATCTTGACTTCTGCACACCTTTGGACTCTCATATGCAAGCTTGGGAAACATGGACTGGATTACAAAAATGGTTAGGAGAGTGCATTGCTCATTTGAGAGATCTGTATTAAAAGAGTAGGTGTCACTAATTCCTGATCAAATTAGAGGGATGGTTTGAGTGGGTGTTTACAGTAATTATCCTGAATGGTATGCAGTGCTTTTTCAAGACAGGATGGAGAACACATTTATCAAGTTCACAGAGAGCACCAGCTGGGCAATATCTGTATGACAAAACAGGATTAGAACTACAACAGTGTTGATAAATTGGACAAATAGCCTGGAAAAATAGAATGTAATTCAATAAGCTAAAAAAATGCAACGCTCTGCCTTTCTGCACAAATAGTAAACCACACAAAAGCTGAAGGGTAATGCAGCAAATCTGCAGAAAGGGTTTAAAATGAGTCACCAATAGAGATGCCATTGGCTGTAAAAGAGACAGATACATGTGTGTTTACTCATTAGGTGTCGTCTGTGTTATAACTGTAAGATTTCTAAGTGAGGTTACATCTTCAGTATGTGTTCTGTAGCCAGCTTGGTTGATGGAGAACAAGAAAGATGTAGATTAGCTGGAGACAGACCAAAGGACAGCAGTTAGAATGATGAAGATTAAGTGGGGACATCTGGGGAAAAGTGAAGGTACTGTATATTTTTGATCCAAGGAGGGGAAGTTTAAATAACAGAAAGCTTAGATGAGGAGGGGGATGAACTTTTCCCTTTGTCTGCCTGTTGATTATGAATAAACTATCTTAAATTGTGGCAAGGAAAATACTAGTTGAACATAAGGAAAATTTTTCCAGGAAGGAGAAAATTGAAGTTCTTGATCAGAGAGTCTGGGAGAGCACTGGAAATCCCACTTGAGATTTTGGAGAAATGTCTATCAGAAATAGCGTAAGAATAACTTATCCAGTCTCAGAGTGGTGAAATGACTTCAGTTATCTTCTGGTTTTATTTCATGCAATTCCAAATTTGTCTTAATTTTTGATAATGTTTGTATTCCTTTGGCTGAGATAGTCCTTCACTCGACTTTTAGTTTTTCTGTGCTTAAGACAAAATGATTAATCACTATTTCTGACAAACTGTCAGCTAAAACAAAAGAACTATCTCACTTGACATGTGTCTGACTTATCACAGGATCATGCTATCCATTTTTTTTCCTGATAAATTATAAGGCCATGTTAAAAATTGCATGTACTTTTGATAAATTTTCCCTTTTGGTCTCTACTCTGCCATCATGTTTCCCCAGGGACATTTCTCTCATGCCAACTAGTTCAGTTACCAAAACGTATCTGCATTTGGCAAGGACCTGACACAGAAGAGAACTCTCATCATGGAAACATATCCTCTCTCCCTTCTCCTCTCCTGAGGACAACAGGTAGCATCTTGAGTGGAGAGGTACACAATATTCATTCATTCCCAATCTGCCATTAAAATGTTCACTCTGTCAGCTGGTGATCATGGTGTTATCTCTTTGCTCATTCCAGGGGTCATTCCTATCTTTGCAAAAGCATGCAGAGAATTCTTTCTAATTCAGTAATGTCCTAAACTATTACATTTGAAAAACATTTTCAGTAAATGAAGACTAAAAATATAGATATCTAGGCAATCAAAGGAGAGGGTCCTATTGATTTCATCAGGGTTGAAACAGGTCCCTTACAGAAAACATCCAGAAGTTAATGCACTGGTTATTAAGTTTTTCTTGCCTTGTAATCAGTTCATTTGGTCTCATATTAATGAAAGCATCTAGAGATATATACAAAGAAACAATGCAAGGACAATTTCAGAATGCTGCTTACGCCTTCTTTTACTCCTCTTTGAAGTATCTGCCATATACCTTGTAATGAATAACTCAGGCAACCCAATTTCCCAGTGATAAAACCTTTACAAAGACTCCACTATTGCATAGTCTCTTCTTCTCTGCATAATGTTATTTAATGTGAGTTTTCAGCTGGGAAAGCACAAGTAGCCTAGATAAAATGGAAGTATTGCAAACTTGCTTGAGAGTCAAAGTGAATTTTTGCCTTCTTCTAAATATAATAGTTATATCAGTGATCAGTGACATTTCTGCTTTGCATTTTATACATCATTCATTCTCTATTTCCCAAATCCATTTCTGTAGTCTGACATATCTGTAAAACACTAATATTCTACAGAACACTGCCCAACATTACTGTATGCCTAGAATTTCTTTGCTGATACTCACACAGACAAAAAAATCATACAATGCTGAAAACGTAGGAATAGCTGTGATTCTAATTTAACCATTTAAAAAATTCTCTGCTACCAAATAAATTTATTTCAGACAGTAGTTTGCATTGCACACTGCCAAAGCAGAGCAGTGAAGTGCAAGGTTTGATTTCAACTAGCACGGATCATTTAATTAGGAGTCTGCCTGAAGAGATATCTGTAAGAAATTCACTTTGACAAAACTGGAGTGCGACTGGGATTTTTCACCTTGTTTGTTTCTTCT
This sequence comes from Aegithalos caudatus, assembly GCA_013389925.1. Taxonomy (NCBI): domain Eukaryota; kingdom Metazoa; phylum Chordata; class Aves; order Passeriformes; family Aegithalidae; genus Aegithalos; species Aegithalos caudatus. The sequence continues at coordinate 78,642 of WEIU01010377.1, forward strand.
CATTGCCTTGCTTCCACTGACTAATGTGTGGTTCCTCAAAGCCTAAAAGATATGCTGACAGGTAGACTTTTTTTCCTGTAGGAAAAAAAAAAAGCCCTGAACTTTAAGCTAAACTTTGCTGAACTAAAAAGTTAATCAGGCATTGAACTTCTATATGCACTATCTTTTTCAGACAGATATTACATTATTCTAATATTTTTGTAGGTGCACCTGAATTGCAAACTGGATGTGGGAAATCATGAGTTGAAAAGAAGTGATAAAAAGGTTTTCCTTCAGCAAGAAGTACCAGAAAAAACTTTGGTTTCAGAAACTGCAGAGCCGTGGGTGGATTTAGATCACATTCAGGTGGAGCAAATAGGCAAAGTTCAATAAAAATCTTGCCTTTTACTTCTGACTAAGGAATGCAAACAGAATGTTACCACAAAAAGCCAAAGCACACAGGCAATTTGTGAATTAATATCCATCTTGAAAATCCAGGTCAAGGCTTGTGTATTTTATGTATTCTGAAGAGAATCCACCTTCAACCAGTACTGGTGGGTGACATACCTGCACTCTCTCTTCCCTTTGACTGAATTTGCTAAAATTGCTGGGGAAAATGTGCTCAGCCTTCCTTGCTCAGGAAAGCAAGCATTCTGCAGCCTGCAGAGTAAAACAAAATCCCCCAGAGCAGAGGCAGGCTCAGAGACATGTACATTATCACCCCTCCAGGCTGATAAGCACAGACAGCAGTGTGTGAATGAGAGGGCCGTGTATGCAGTGATTATGCAACGCGCATCCGCCCCGTCCAGTTCGCATTAGCATCAGCGCCAGCATCTTATCAGGCTGGGCCGCCTGCAAATGAATGCTGCCAGGCTGCTGGAATTATCTGCACAGTCAGATACTCATTTTTAGCTTTTTCATCATGGCTGAAGACAGCTCCGCTTGATCTCAGCAAAGTTATTTTAAAATCTGAGAGTTTGCCAATGTTTCTTTTTAAAGGATCACATCTAGTGTGACTCATTACTCCTGGATTTCATTTGTCAGAGCAGCCAAGTAGTCTAGCTTTTACATTCCCAATGGCCATTATCTCTGTTTGCTAACAGCTAAATGGCTGATGCATGGATACACATTATTCCTGTGTTTTCTTGCAGAGAGAGATCTTTTGCTGGAAACAAAACATTAAAACAAGACGCTAGAAGAATATGCTAATCCACAGATTTTAGAGAAAAATGGTTATTGATTGGAAATATGTATATAAGGGATATTTTACTGAGTACTAGCTCAAGGGAGTTTATTCATTGGATTCCTTAACTTTTAGATTACATAATGGATGTGTTGAAATAGAGTCTTGTGCCACTGCCACTATATGTTAAATAATAATTTCTAGCAGCAATCAATATGTAAATTACAAATACAGCAGCTGGTTCCACAGTATGATCTTTATTCATCAAACTACTGCTAGAGCCTGCCTACAAGTAAGTACGTGAAGAACCTGTGTGTTCAGACATCCATTTAAGCCAGTGAAGTTGGTTCCATTGACCACTAAGTAAACCTGATTTTAGGCAAATACTTCGGTGAGTTAGGGTCTGAATCACTGTAAAATTTAGAAGAAACCATTTGATTAACTATAATGTGGAACCTGAACCATGTAATTATAAGATCACTCACAGCTGGGGTAGAATTCATAAGCCAACATTAGAGTTACCTTTTGATGAGCACAAAGAGTAAAATAATTGTTGCTCCATTAAATAGTTGTACTACAGTTTGTGCACTTCATGTCTGCTATATGGTGCTGCAGATGCTTTCTGATTAGCAGTGAAACATGATGATGATGATGATCTACAGTTGCTCAGAACAATTTCAAGTGATAATTAGCTCAGCAGAGAAAATTTCTACCACTGCTTCAGGAGGTCAAAGCAAATATAATCTAAAATATTTCAAGCCATTGAAATTTCACATTTATAAAAAGATTCCCTCTAATATGCTCCATGATAAGGCTAGCATCAACTAGCATAAAAAAGATATAAAAATTAAAATTCTTACTGTTATCTTTACACTATCTTTTTAATAAGCAGTGTACCTTGGCTATCCAGTATATTGTAGTAGCTTGCTACTAGTTGTAGATCTATCCATATGACTGATACTGGGCCAATTTTGAGTTGATGTGATATAGGCAAAATTTCACTCTCAAAAACAAATAGGAACATCTTCTAAGGTATGGAAATCCACACAGTGCTGAGACAAAGCAATTGCACATGAATGTGTGGCTACATCTGCAGCACAGCTGTTGAGTGGGGTTTGCGATGAACCAGGCAAGCAGAAATTCCATTGTAGTATGGCAATGGGTTGTGGAAATACTGTTACCATAAATGAGCATGGTCTACTTGTGTAAAGACATCATTTAGTCTTTGAAAAAGTTACATTTTAAAATCTAATACGAATGTATTACTTGGAAGGAAGGGCAAATAAAATACCAGCAATATTAAATGGTTGGTTAAGTAGATAACACTTGCTTGTGATGACAATTAAGTGTTGTCATCAAAGATTTTTTTTTTTTTTTTGTAATTTTAAAGGATTTCTTGAACTAGACCTGTGATAATTGTATTTTTAAAAAATAAAAGAACACTAGAGTGTGCTCTCTGGAATTAAACTACTCTTTGACTGTTGCAAATAAGTGTTTTAAGGTCACTTAAAGAGTCATGAATGAAAGCATCATTTTTAGTACAAAAGCAAAGCACGCTTCACTCTGGCAAGGTTAACTCAGGCAAGGTTCACTCACTAGATGGTTAAAGCACACAGAGAAANAAACTAAGCCCCGGACTTGACCAACAGCTTAAGCCTAAAGGTTTAAAAGCACTTGAACTTAACAACACTTAACTGATAGCTCAAGGTAAACAATTTAATAAAATTTTCATGTAGAATTTATCATAGCACAACAGTAACTCACAGGCCTAACTTACAAATTTAAAATACTTAAGAATCCAGGGAAGCAACATTCCATTTTCTAGAGTATATTCACAGTTGCATGCACACAGACTTAAGGAGCAGGTACAAGGTATACTTGTGCAGAATTCCCCTTGAATTCAGTGAGTACTCATTTCAGAAGCCTTTATATCAGAAGCCTTCCAAATGGCTGTAGGGTTGACCCTCAAAGAGTGAGGGATATCAGCCCAGGATCCACCACCCTTGTCTGACAGTTCTGCAAGTACACCAAACCTGAGATTTTGCTGGCTCTGAGAGGAGTCCCACATAGAGACAGATTGCTGGTCACCTCCCACTGTGGTCCAGGAAAGCTCAAATGGTCTCAATTAGGACCACTTTTTGCAGGGCCACAAGAAGGTTGGCTTTAGTCATGGTAATTTTTCATCCTGACCATAATTCAGGTTTTTAACTTCCTTTGAAAGTTCACTAACAAAAATGTTACTTTACTTGGGTTCTTATTCAGGCAAGAAATATAAGTTTCCAAGGCTGTTCATTAAAAACAGGAGCTTGTTAGCATAAGGTCGTGGAAGCAGACAGTGTTTCTGATAAGCTCAAGAGGAGCTTAGTCCAGGTGCTGTTTGTCAAGGCTGAGGCCTAATGAGCATCTCTGAGATCACAGTGTGGCCTGAGGGAGCAGGGGTGGGGGGAAGGCACCACCACATCTGCTCATGCTATAAACTAACGTGAGATTTGAACATTAAAACTTGGAATAATTCAAACAACAGTTACAGATCCCTTCCAATTTGAGACATTCCATCGTTCTGTGATTCTATGAACAGTTCTGAGTCAAAAGACTTTCTGTGTGGTTTGGGAGTCAGCAGAATTTGCACATTTCAAATGCCAAAAAAGGTCATATGTGTATCGACATGCTGGCATATCCATAACACGGAGTGAGCACTTTTCAGAAGATCCACAAGCATGGCATTTTCTGACCTCTGGTAAATGTCTGGACTTCAGACATCACCTGTCTGCTTAGGGTGTCCTGCAAACATTTATTTGAACAGACTATATCTGGCCTTGAGAAGGACTTTGTGGTCCTGAACACACACATTTGTCTTGATATGTCTCCAGTCTAGCTGTGACTGTGTTACATATCTGGGCACCATTTTACATTGGGTATTCCTAATAAGGAGTAGAGAACTTAAACCCTCTTTAATCCCCCACTAAACTCCTGCATTGTGTGCATCTTCCCACCAAGGTCAGTTCTCCCTACAAATGGGTTGATGTGGTATTTCAGCATGTAATTTAGAGAAAAAGCAGCTGATAAATTAATTTCTAATAACATCAGCCCTGCATTGCAGGGTAAAGCCCAAGCTGATAGAGAGGCAGTGTGGCTTGTGGGCAGCATGGCACTAAACATTCAGGGGCTGTGAATCCTCTGCCTGGTTTCAGTGCATTTTTTTTTTCTGCTGAGTGACCTTGAACATATAATTTGTCCTGTTATAATATGAATAAGATGATTCAGACTTCAATTTAAAACACTTCAAAATCTGTGCTTGAAAAGCTCTATATGAGCATTAGCTATTATTGAAAGCAGTGCTAGGATCTGCACCATGTCCCCTCTGTTTCTGCATCTATTGTTCCTTAACTTCATCACTCCTTTTGTCTTCTCCTGTGCCTCCCACAAACCCCTTCCCATAATCAACCTTCATAGACTGCACTCAAAATAGACTCCTTCATCAGCCTGAAATAACTACTTCAGTTTAAGTAAAGAGATAGAGAACAAGTCAGTAAACAAGCTGATGATTTTCCCCAGTAATCCAAAGCAATTATATAAACTTACATATGATCTTTGTGCTCCCATTCCTCCTGCAGTCCTTCCTCTTTCCTCCTTTGTTGTTTTGCTATTATTCTTACTTTACATGCTACACCTGCTTGAATCCAAATGGCCTGAAAAGCAAGGGATGTGTCTTTTTCTCTTTACTGTGTCTTACATACAAATGTGGGAATGAACATTATATTTGAAACATTTTCTGAACACTTTGATGATTTACTGTTCTGCATCTTTGTAAACACTTTGTTTTCTCCCCTGCAGCAAATCAACTGACTCTTTTGGATCTTTTGTTACTGATTCCTTCTGTGTGTTGCAGTTTTCTCTGCCGCAGAGCTGAGATGGATTCTTTTGAAAGCATTTGCTTCACACTCATTTATTTCTTGCAGAGTCATATCACCCCAGGGCTTGATTCTCACTGCCTTTTGCAAATAGTTGCTCCCACTACTTGGAGCTACTGATGATTTCTTCCTGCTCTCTCTGTCTCTGAGGAGTGTGGGTTTTCCCTTGAGAATTGTACCTGATTTCTGAAGAAACTAAAGGATGCAACTGCAACTGCAGCACAAGAAGGGGCAAGGGGTTGTGTTGCAGCCAAACCCCAAAGGAAGACGACCACAGGGTGGCACTTCCCTAGGACACGTCTGCAGGTCAGGACTTCTGATTAGGACTTTTTGTAGTGGTGTAGTGATGTTTCCTCACCCTCCTCTACTCCTAGACTCACTAATATACTATCAATATATATTGTATTTCTAACATAAAATGACTGGGAGTAGAGAAGTAAGGCAGCCTGCCATTAACCTCAGAATTAACATTTTCAAATAAATATCCAGAAAGACCCTTGCAGGCCAAGAGATCATCATTATGTAATAGCACAGTTTGCATCTAATTCTATTCTTAGAATCATAGAATGTTTTGGGTTGAAGGGGACCTTAAAGATCATTTAGTTCCAAACCCCTTGCCATGAGCATGGGTACCTTTCACTAGACCACAGTGTGTTCAAAGCCCCATTCAGCCTGTCCTTGAATGCCTCTGGGAACAGAGCATCCACAGCTTCTCTGTAACCTGTGCCACTATCTCACCCCCCTCAAAGTAAAGAATTTATTCCTAATATGTAATCTAAATCTACTATCCTTCATTTTTAAACCATTACTGTTCATCCTATCACTATGTTTCCTGATAGAATGCCACCCTATCTTTTCTGGAGGCTCCCTTTAAGTACTGGAATGCTGTTATAAATAAATTGTTCCTCTTCATGGAAATCTGAAGTAAAAAGCAAGAGATTTATAGAACCTGAAGAGAAACCAGAGTTCACTTATATCAAGAATTCTGGATTGCTCTTAGTGATAGTGTGGCAGATTTGAATCCTTTAGACTGAAGTGTTAAACACACAGATTCCGGCATAAACAGCAATTGAAAAGACCATGTAAATCTTTTTGTATTATATTTATATAAAGACAATGAAGAGTAGAAGCTTCATTATATCTTCTAGTCAGAATGCACCAGGTAGTAGAGCTACACAATTCATTTATTTCAGGCTCTCATTTGATCCACATAAGGTGTTCTTTTTCATTTCCCTTCCTTCCTCAGTATTTTTTTTTGAGTCCTAGTTTCCAAGGCAAACAGAAGTTCAAAATAAAATTCAGTCCAAAATGTCAGGTTTACTTCAGGTGCTAGACTTCTCTTGGAAGAGAGACTTATTTGTTTATTCTGGGTCATTTGTGAGTCTTTGGGAATTCTGTCATGGGATATTTGTCTGCAGAAAAGGACAGAAAAAGGAGAGAGGAGATTGGAAATAGTCTATTTATAAAAGAATAAAACAGAAAAAAAATTAGCTGTTTCCTTTCCTTGACGATGTATGGTCATTAGCTTAATTGTGTGAAAAAGTAGATTAGATATTAGGAAAAGATCTAGCTATAAGTGCAGGGGAAAATGGAATAAACTACCAAGGAAACTGATAAAATCTTTTCTTGGCAAATTCGTAGGAAACAGAAATATCTGTCAGAGGTGATTTAGTTTCCTTTACCTTACTGCAAAGATATAAACTGGACACTAGGAGGTCCCCCTCCGCTCTTCCTTGCCTTCAAATACAAATTGGCATTGAAGACACTTCATCACCAGGCCTTAGCTCCCAATAGCATTGTATATGGCTGTAATTGGTTTAACTATTCCAGAAAAACACTCCTGCCCATATTTTTAAAGAGGCAGGCTTCAGAAATCTGTCACTGAAATAAAGCCTGAAAGAGAGCATTCCATCTGGGGTAACCCTTTTTTGCCGTATGTCAGTCCCTGTGAAATGTTTTATGTATGTATTCTTTGGAAATCATCTAGCAGAAACAGCTGTGTGTGCTGCCCACCTGCTCAAGCCTACAATCTAGTGTTATTTCAATTAGGTTTGATTGCAGGAAAAGTTTATGAAACAGCTATCAATGATTTCATGCCATCTGGCTTCCGCTTTTCTTCTGTTTAGAGAGACCCTGTGTTTACATTGATTGGCCTTCTATATATACAAGCATGATTGAGTTTTATTTTTCTTTTTATTTGTCTGATAGCAGTGTGCTTGGTGTCTTTCTGTACAAACTTACAACGGAAGAGAAGCTATAAAGATTTCATGCCATGAAGTTTGAATCAGACACTCGTGAGGCTTCAGTTGAGAACACACCAGAAAAGAAATTGTATTTTAAAAATCCTAGTTAATTAATTAGGATTTTTTTTTTTTTTAACAGAGGGTGAAATGACTTGGTTTTAGCCATGTAAAAGCTAAGTTCTCAAACAAGACAGTAATTTGGTTCCCTTCCAGTGTCAACAGAAGGAGACATAAACTTTATTAGGAGGAACAGGTCCAAAGCCATGTCTCGGGTGAAGTAGATTGCCTCTGGAGACATTGCTTTCCTCTGTTCATTATCATGGGAGTTTGGACAGCCAGTCTAAGATGGGCTTACCTTCTCACCTGCTAAAAGCAGAAATGAGTCATCCCCTGACTACTGAAGTCCTTGACTACTTTTAAACTCCTCAAATTACAGAAATATTCTCTTTGGTTATTAATGTTTTCCAATCAGCTATTTTTTCTTTGATAATATTTAGAAGTTTAGTCTCAGGTGCAATATGAACATAAGTCTTTCAAAATGTTGACATTATTTTTCTTTCTCCCCCCAAATTCTTGGTGTTTCTGTTGTCTGTGAGGGTTTGGCACATAAAAATCAATTTGGAAGTGAGTGTTTCATTGGTAGAAAAGCTTTGTCTTCTAGCTTTGATCTGCATTCAGTTATGGCAGGCTTTAACCCTGGTGTAGTTGAACTTGCCATTTCAAACAACAGCTGAAAGGTTCATCCCTGCTTGGGCAAACCATCTCTAGGAAATGACAGTTCAAACTCACACTACCATCTTGTGTGTTTGTGCCTCCTGAGAGGAACCAAATTTAGGTGCATGCATTGACTTGGAATTAACACCATCTGCTCACACTGTGTCTGCTTAAGATTCACTTGTGCCCTTTGCCTTTTTCTCCCCAGAAGGATGACACACTGTGTGGGGCTTGCAGGTGGTCTGGGAGTATGCTAGGCTGTCAAACTCAGTGGTCTGGAGGCATTCCTACTCTTTGGAAATACTACAACCTTTTGAAACTCTACAGCACGGGCTATGATACCGTTAGAGGGTCCAAACCTCTTCTATATTATCATTACAGTGTTTATTCCATAGCTGTGTGCCTGGCTGGAATATTAAATACCAACTGAAATTAAACTAAAAAAAACAGGATAAAACTGTAAATTCTCTGGTGAGCAGTATCTCTCCCTTTATTTTCCATAGTGCCCACTACAGTGGGGACTTGCTCCTTACTTTCATCACTTTGTGTGACTGCAGCATAGATGTCACTGTGCTGTCTCTATTTAAACCAGTGTGCAGGCATATAACCAATCCTCAGTGGAAATTAGCTGTTTAAACACCTTGCACCCTGTCTCTGGTTCTTGTAAGCTAGATCCATGCTATCTCATATACCCTGCTGTTTTTTATAAAACAGATTAAGAACCTTAGAATTCTATATGTTTTCCTTACTTTCACTGTGGTAGCAAGTCTCAGATGTTTTACTGGGAAAAGAAAAAAATGCACATGCCATCTGGAGTGGAAAACAATGTACTGTTACCACATTTTTAAACCAAATATTTGAAGAAAGTGAACAATTCTCTTCAAGCCCAATGAAAACGGGGGAAGCAGCAAACATATTTGCTTTTGCAGATTTCCTTATGAATTATTTACTACTTTACTAAAACAACTTATGCTAATAATATTCTAATAAGCAGTGCAGGTCTGACTCATGTTCGGCTGAAGAGATATGTGAGGAGAGCACAGGAAACTTTGCTGTAGACTCCCATAATTCTCTGGAATACAAATGGTATAATTACCCCTATACTGCTGAATATATAGGAATGTAGGCAGCTGTAAAGCATAGCTTCCACATACAAGAATATGTTTAAAGAGTAGCTAAATACTGATTTTACCACTGTTCTTCTATATTTTTATTATGAATTTGCATGACCACAGCACGTAGTGGCCAGACTAAACTGTAATCAGTGCCATCAGTAAAAGGTCATGTCTGCAAGAACCTTTACAGGTAAAACCAGTGAGCCCTTTTCTGGGAAACACAAGATACTGGGGCATGGGTACATGCACACTAACTCCTTGTATAGATGTTGCAAGTTCATTGTTTGCAGGAGTAGCACCCTGCTGTATTGCAATCAGCTGCAAGACTTTTTGTCTATATATGTCCAAGAACATCAAGGCACTTAAATCTGAGACATTTCAAACCAGGAAATTAGGAAGATGAACAACTTTGGGTCTATCTGAAATATGGTGATTTATTCAAACCTATTTCATGAGGCTGTGAAAGAGCCAGGTCTTGACTCAGATTTTTTAAGTCCCTACTCAGAACTTTGCCCCAGGATGAATCCTCTTGTAATCAGCAATGCACTTTGAAACTAACTGCTTAGAGTCTAATTATCATCAGATCAATTCCTGTAGGTTGAGAAATATAAAAAAAACAAATGTTATTTGGGTTCTGAAAGTGCTAAGATATATGCATGTGCTTAATGCTAATCCTCTGGGCTCAGTGGGACAGATCATATGTTTAAAGTAAGGAACATGGCTAAGTCTTTACAGGAGTGGGACTTAATGGTAAAAATTTAAAATCTCTATAATAATTGGCTGCTCTCCATTCTGATGAATGCAGCCTCCTGCAAAAATGGAAGACACCCTATCACCAACACAGAAAATAACAATCCTGACAACAAGCTAATGCAAAGAGTCTGAAAGAAATATGTTATTGTCATGAAGAGAAAATCAGCAATACAATTGGCAATTTAAAGAATGGAGACATCATTAAATAAATACGAGTTCAAAGCAGAGGCTAGTAATACTGCCAAAAATAGACCTGCAGAATATGGAAATGATTGAACTATTTCATTAGAAATCTTCATGCAGTGGGTACATCTGATCTTAGATGTGCAGTAGGAATAAGCAGCATTTGTCATATACATATATATGTGTATATATATGAAGTTATAGATATATATAATCTTGCACAGCATGTTGAATAAATTCAAAGTGGAGAGAAGTGAGTAAGAATCAGTAAGATTAATCTTATCCCATTATCTGTAAAAAAATACAAGGAAAACTTTTGTTATAAACCTCAAGCCATTATGGGGTTTTTTAGCAACTTAAAAATCATCTCAGATTTGTCAAGATATGAAAAATCATTCATGAAACATCTTGAGTAAGTGAAGGTTTATTTATAAGTATCCATTGAACCCATGAAGATCTTTATTTTTCTGCATGGTTTCAGAGTGATACGAACTAACAATTTGTGGCTTGACACTTTGAGTTGTGTTTCACCTCAGGAGGTTTTTGTAACTCTGGATAGATCTTCAGCTGGTGTAAATTTTATTCCAGCTGAGCATCTGGTCCTTATTTTCACTGGCTTTATACTAACCAAATTAATAACAAAACTGTGAAGAAATATGTTCATAAAATAAACATGATATTCAAAATATATTGCTGAAGAAGAATTGTTTCAAAACAGATGCTGGATTGTCCTATTGAATCTTTTCTCTATCTTGTTACATTAGATATTCAAAAATTAAAGAGAATGGGGACAAATAAAAGAACTCAAGGAGTATACAGTATCTGGAAGGCCACTGAGAGCAAAATTTACATACATCACAACATCTCTAACATACAGAAACACTTGCTTTTTCAAAAATATATTGTGCGGCTCAGAAACTCTTAACTAATACAGCGCTTTCTGTTGCACACAAAACAGAGTAAAATAGAAAATTACAGTTGGGATATACCTACAATGACCATCTTGTCCAACTGCCTGACCACTTCAGGGCTGAGCAAAAGTTAACTCATGTTTATGAAGGACATTGTCCAAATGCCTCTTTAACCCTGACACACTTGAGTCATCAACCACTTCTCTGGAAAGCCTGTTCTAGACTTTGACCACCCCCTCAGCAAATAAATGTCTCTAAAGATCCCATCTAAACCACTCCTGATTAAGTTTTGAATCATTCCCATGTGTCCTGTCACTGGATACAAGGGAGAAGAGATCAGCGCCTCCCTCTCCACTTCCACTCTTCAGGAAACTGCAGAAAGCAAAGAGGTCAACACTCATCTTCCTTCTCTCCAAACCAGACTAGCCCAGAGTCCTCAGATGCTCCTCACAGGACATTCCTTCCAGACATTTCAACAGCTTTGTTTTCCTCCTGAACACTCTTCTTAAATTCTGGAGCCCAGAGCAGCATGCAGCGCTCCAGGTGAGGCCCCCCCAGCACTGAGGGACACAGCAGGACAGTCACCTGTCACACTCACCTGTTTTGGCTAGCTGGCTGTGCTGGGTTTGGTGCACCCCAGGGTGGGTTTGCCCTCGGGGCTGCCAGGGCACACTGCTGGCTCACACTGAGCTGCTGTTTTCCTTGAAACTTGAAAAAACTCTAACTTGAAAAAGAAATTACAAATGGGCTGCAAAACCTTTGGCTAAAAAGGTGACTTCACTCTATAACATTCCTTGGCACAGGGTGAGGACATCTGAAATGCAGAACCAAAGAAACATTGGAGCTGAATGTAGGTGTCTTTCTAAGCAACTGGTGCTTTTCTCACATGGCAGTGCCATGGCAGCAGCTCCCTCTGGGAGGCCTAAACCACGGCGTACCTTCACCCAGGCTCCCTGCATGTACACACAGATACCCACAGCACATCACCAGAACCACAGCCTCACTTGGTGTTAGGGTGAAGCACTTCATGAGTTTGCACTGACAATATCAAGATGAAATGCAGGCATCATGCAGCCCAAATTTCTAGGAGCAAGAGGCAGCCAAGGACTCAGGCACCTGAGAGTAACAGACTTGTTATATGCCTTGCTTCTCAGGTACAACTCAGCATTAATGAGAGATGCATGCAGCATACTGAGCCCCACCCAAACCCTGCCTAACAGCCTACTGGAGATTCAGATGTTTCTGGCACTTCACCTGCACTTATTTGCAGTCCCTGGTACCTGTACTTGCCTCTCTCAAGACAGGAGATTCTCAGTATGTCAGGGAGGGCCGTGGGAGCTGAAAATAAATGCCTGAGATAAACCATCAAAATTTGATGGGTTTTTAGGAGCATTTCTATGATTTCTCAAGTTTATTAAATTGCACATTAATTCCTGATTCCCTCACATACTATTCAGGTTTGATGCCTAGTGCTTCCAGCTGCATCTAGATGAAATCAGTCTGCCCAATTTGACTTTCTGCTTCCCTTATGCTGGCCCTGTCCAGCTTTGTCCTTGTCACTCACTATCCACCTGGGGTCCAGTTTTTCCACTGGATGAAACTGTGTGTGGGCCAAAACTTGTTCCAGGACCATCCTGACGGCAACTGGGATACCTTCCCTCCAGTAGATATGTGCATGTGCCTGGGACTTCAGCATGCACTGGAGAAAACCTTCACCTTGAATGCATTGATATCAGAGAGAGTTGAAGGTACTTGGATGGTAAGGTTTGCTGGAGTGGGCCAAGAAAATGTTTAAATCCAGTAGTCATTGATGGTTTCATGTGACTTTGCAGAATTCTGTCACAAACACGTAGCTCTCGAGCTCTGAAAATAATAGACACTCCTAGGCAAGTTTCAGAACACAGGCATTTTCAGAGTGCACAGGCAAACTCAGGATAAATATGTGAAGGAGTGGCCTCATTTACCAGATAGGTAATCAGTGGTTTACAACATATAAATTTGTTTCCCCTTCTCTTTATGTAATCCCTTTTTCTCTTAAAGAAACTATGTGCTAACATTGTGTTATTAGCTCATGTCAATGATATAATCACTTTGTGATGAATACCAAAAACTCTTCAAATTCTTTATATGCATGTATTTATATATATATAAAAATACATATATGTACTCTTTATATATGCATGTACTCATATATGCATGTATTTGTAGTTGTCTCTCCATCTTTTGATGTATGAAATGTATATTCTTCTACAACCTTTTAATTCAATTTCCAACATCATCATTTAGGTCTATGGATATATAAAGACTTGTAACTGTCCCTTGGTATATTTTGAAACACAACATGAAAAAAAAAAATTACCACATGGACAATTGAGTGTTTTTGTGGGTTTTTTTTGGTTTATGTTATACTCAAATGTAAAAATCTCTTACTTGCTTTGAATTTGACTGACAGATTCAAGTCCTGGCTGTCCTTAAGAAATGACCCCAAGCTCTAGACTACAGGAATAGAATGACAAGTTATGCCATTCAGAAGTAGTAATTAATAGGTAGAAGTCCCAGGCAAGAAGAACCCTATTCTGATCATAAGCAAATTTAGTATGCTTAAAAATGCATAGTGAGCTTCATAATATGCTTGTGCAGACAGTGAGTGCTTACAAGGAGATTTAGGTAAATGTTTGTTCAGGTGAGTAAAGATGAGATTTCTCATCTTTACTCACTAGCTTCCTAACATGCATCCCAAATTCCCTTAGAAACAGATTGGATTACAGGTACAGTGAGAAGATGAAGTGAAGGTATCTGCCAAAAAAGGCTTCCCATTTTCAGGTTTTGACCTTCCTCAAAAGTTAGCTCAGTGGGGTGTGAGAAACAAGGGCTGAGAGGATATTACAGTCTCTCCCTTAACTGCGGTAGTATCTAGACTTTCAGGTTATCCAAAGGGTAAATTCTCTGGAGCTTTTCTCCTCTTCAAAATTATTTTTTTCTTATGTTTTTAGTAAAAGAGAATTCTTAAATTTTTTACAGAACAGGAGAAATTGTGATTGCAACTGGATTCTTACATGGGATGAGAGATGGTTAAATACTTGGAGAAACTGTATTTCTCATTGTTTCTCATCTAGACCTTTTCCAGAAATGACTGAAAGAATCTAATCACTACACAAATCCAGACTAGGGAATTTCAAATTGTTTCTCATCTTCAAGACAAGCAGAACTCCTTACTCTTTATACCTCTGCCATATTTCCTTTTAAAATATGTTTCTTAAGTGAGAAGGAACCAAAGAACTTTGGAGTTCCCTCTTCCTAATATTTAAAGCATTTTGTCTTCTAAAAATAAGTATGACTGTCCTTCAATGAAAATGCTGAGTAGCATGACACTGCCTTAAATCTGAGCTGAAAAAATTCAATTAGCCATGAGGAAGGATAATGCTAAAATATATACTGCAGTAAGAGGACCGGCAGAGAGAGAGCAATTTAGAATGATAGCTACATCAAGCACAGTAGACTTGATTAAAAATTTAGCAGTTCTGCTGATGAATGTCCTAGTTCAGATTTTGAAAACATCTATGAACTTAATTTTCCACTGATTAAATAATCATTTTTTAAACCGTGTATAATTCATGTAATGTTAACTCAAAAATCTTGTGAAATATGACTGCAGCTCAACAGTTAACTGCTGCCCAGTGAAACAGGACTTGCAACAGGCCATTAGCATGAGCTGGACAGGGTAAAACCCTTGATCTTAGTTGCCCAGTGCCCATTTGTCACTGACACCGAACATAGAAGTATATACACCATCTGAGGTGCTCCTTCCGGGCTAAATCCCCATTTCAAGTGTTTCCAAATAAGAGTCCTTAGAAGTGGGTGCCTGAATCCAAAGTTCAGCACCTTTATACAAAACCTGCACTTGAGAGATGCTGAACAGCAATTGATCTCAGATAAATCCTTAAGAAGTAAGGTGTAATCATCATTGATTTCAAAGAAAATTAGTGCCCTCTAAAGTGTAAAACTGCAATAACCCAGGTTATTCTTCACTGACTTCATCCCAAATGATTGTGGTAGCAAATTATAGTAAAACCTGGAAAAAAGCTCAGTTTTGCTGCAAAAAATTGGCACTGAAGTATAGCATAGAATCTCCACACTTCTTAGAGAGGTAAGGGTATTGCCTTGTTAAAGTGTACAGCAGCAATATTATGTATCAAAAAATAGTTCTAGTGATAGCCAGGCAAGACAGGTTATGAATTGTAGGGATGGATCAGGTTTTGACCTCCATCTGCCTTCATGAGAAAACTCAATGGGACTTAGCAGAAAAGCATGAATATAAAAATAGTGGAAACTAGGAGACAATTGTTAATTATTAGGAAAAACAGATTCTGGAAAGGTCTTTGAAGCACTTAGTAGAGTCTAAAATAAAGCTCAGTCGAGCTAAAAAATGAGTGATATGATGTAGAAAGTCATGATGAGGTATTAGGCTCAGAGACCCAGAGACTGGTTTTCACCCAGTGTGAGGAGAAAATATACAACTAAATTTAGTTGGGTTTAAATCAACAAGGGAAGAGCAATGGGAAAGTTGAAGAGATTGTTCTGCATGCATCAAAATAGCAAGGATTTTGAAAGGTCAGAATAAACATATTTTGATTTCATATGTTGAGGAGAAATACAGAAAAGCAAATCTTTAGGAATATCAGCACAAGAAAGAATGCTTTGAAATTTTGTATGATTTCAAGGGTTCCTAAATGTGATTGTTAGAGTACTTTTCCACTCAAACATGTTCTTATTTATACTACAACTGATGTCGAGTGATATAACCTCTTTGAAAGAGAATGGGAGAAATTAATATCACAGTTATAACTTTTCTAAGTGTTCTTGGTGTAAATCCAAGTAAAACCCAACAAAGATGGACTGGCTCACAGCTTTGAAATCTGCTTGAACTTTGTTGTAAATATTGAAATTACATTTGCCTTGCAGTTTTGCCTGGTGTCATTATGAGGTGTTAGTTTCACTGATGCCGCGAGGACTGTGAACTCAGATTAAAATTAGTGAGAACTTTGACATGCACATTTGTAAAAAATCCTCAGTGCATTGTAATGCAGTTTTGGCTCTGCCTTGCACCTCTGAGGACCCTCATGTATTCCAGAATTTTGAGGCAGTAACAAAGCCAAAAACACATTTGAGAAAAAAAAAGGCAAATTATGTGCATTACACTTCTCCAGAGAATGCTGCAATTGCTTGTATGTGGAACTTCTAATGGCCAAGATTTCCAGCAGCCCCTTTCCTGTTTTCTTCACCTCCAATCGATGCCAAAATATCTTATTTTCCTCATGCTGTAGCAGATTTCATGGTAATTTCTGTACTTCTCTTGCTCTGGAGGCTATTAAAAGCTTGGAGGAAAAGCATATTGACTGGGAGGTTTTTCTTGGCTGAGGCCCATAATAGTGAAGCAGTGCACCCACGTAATCAGGATCCACCCTCACAAGTTTAAAGCTCAGTCTAAAATCTGCCAGGCACTCAGAGGAAAAGAACATAATTTAATACATGTCAGAATTGCATGCAAATGGCTAAATATAGTGAATTATTATCAGTGTGTGTAATGTGACAAGTGAGCCAAGCTCATGGAGCCCAAGCTGAGTCCCTGAGCAGCAGCTGAGTGTTACCTGTTAGTGCTGAGGACAAGCCAGTCTGCAGTCAGGCTCCCAGAGTCCTTGCTCACTTGCCTTTAAGACACAAACTGACTGATAAAAGTTTATCCTCCGTTCACTCTCCTTCTAGATAATGCAAGTTATCAAGTCTCCTGACTGTGATTTATATCCTGCCTCTTGTTCAGAGACAAGAAATGAAAGTGGTTTCTCTCCCTGAAGATGAGTGGAAATGTTTAGATTGCAGATGTTCCTTTGCTCAGATGGGTCTCTGCTTTCAAAATCACCTTTTTGCTCAAGGAGGAAGCAACATGGTCTCAGCTAAATGCTACAATGCTTGTTCTGTCACCAGGTGACATCATGTTGCCATGGTAATGCTTGGCAGCATTTCATAGAGGATTTCTGCATTTCAGATAACAGAATTTAAAAGGGCTTTGGTGTGAACTTTTCAGGGTTGTTTCAAAACAGAAGATCCTCTCTTATGTGTTTTAAGGAAAGGTTGTGGGGCAGGGGGAGATGGATTCCAAATCTCAAACTGGGCCATAGCAAGCAAGCTAGGGATGGCTCACAAAAAACTGAGAGGAGCTGACCTTCAAGGTGCACTAGGTATCCCTCCACCCAGTTATTTCTTTACTTAAGCTTGAGCTGTGATGGTGGTGACTTTTCACTTACAGGCATATGTCAGCACACACATTTATTCACAAATTAATAGCTATCATCTGTCATGTAAAATAGTGTCTCAAATTTGCATCACTGACTTTTACCAAGAGGTTTCCTCATCACTAGCTGTCATTCTTGGGAGGATCAGGAAGTGCTCTGAAAAATCAGTGTCTTCTGAATAATGGGAACATCTGCTTTTAAAGTGATGTAATTTCATCAGATCAACTTTTGATACAGGCTGTTTTGTACTCTGTTAGATGGTAAAACTTGATTTAAAGAACAGTGATAGTATTTGAAACTCATAAAACACAATAATTATGATCTGAAAAGTCAGGTTGGAGTTTATGAATTTCAGCACAAAAGCAGGGCATAATGGGAAGTTTGATTACTTTTATTAGGCAATAGAAAAATCTGTGTTTTCAATATTCAAGTTGTTACATTATTGATCATATGTGTACATTCTGGTTTTGAGAACAAAGGAAAAATTATTCAGTGTATATTTAAGGCAGTCAGAAAATAACAGATTCTTACAAACACTATTAGGAATCCTAAATTCATAAGCTTTTCTTTCAAAAGAGCCTTAAAGCAGAAAGCGTGCAGGACAATTATGGATCTATAGGTCTGGGCAGCATGCAAATTAAAAAGCATAATAAGCAATAATAAAGTTAATCACCAAAGTTCTTGCCTTTGGGTAACTACAGTTTAACTGCTTCTCATTTTTTCTAACACTTAGAAAAACAAGGGAGACTTCAACAATATTCTTTTTTCAAAGTTTGTTCTGGTGCAGGCAAATATTTGCAATTTGCATGAAATGGCAGTAAATATCTTTTATCTCCCACAAATAAGTATCAAGTAATCATTTTAATGAATGGGCACACCCAATGATACACAGACATTAATGTCAATTCTTCTATATTTATTAAATAGCTATACATTTCCTCATACATTATTGCACTAAAGTGTGTGATTCTTCTGAGATTCAGAGCACAACTTGAACATTATTGAAAAATTGCGAGTAAACATGAGAAAACTTCAAGGCATTTGCACATTAACTTTTAGTAGTTATAGTTTAAATAACCCCATTAATGTGTGATATTATGAATTTTATTACTTAGATCCATGATGAGCATAACGAGTGAGCAAATGGGAGTACAGCAGAATAAATAACACTTCTTTGCTTACAAACATCCCCATAAGTTACAATAATAAAGTGTATAAAGTGACAACCCATGAAGAAGCATCGTTCAGTTGGCTACACTAAACTTTTCTTCCAAGGAAATAAAAGAAGCTACAATAAATTTTTTATGTGTAAAGTTAATTTTTCATTATACCAACTAACACAAATGCAATCAAAATGTCAGCAAAGGTTTTGGTTTGATTTAGCCCATTACTTTAAAGGATGTTACTCATCTCAGAGGTGGTTTTTGACACTCTTAATGTGTTTTTGAAAAGAGTTTTATGGTCTACAGCTGACATCCTGAAAGTTTCCACTTTTGTAAATCAAGAGGGAAGTAGAGGGGGTAAGTGGAGTTTTATAGGTTTGTTTTGCCATATACAACCATAGAGTCAAATGTCATTGAAACCTACTTTGATTGCACTCAAAAGTGTATTTTTTAGAAGTGAGAAGGGTAACAGTTTTCTCTTGGGCCAGTTCTGTCTTTCTCCAGTGTTTTTTCCAGGTGGCAAATCCCACTGAAGGCAGCAGATTTCACCACAGGAATGAGTGAACATGATTTGTCCTATAGCAAAAATAAAACTCCATGTTACACTTGAATGTAATGTACAAGTTTAGTATAAACTTTGCTACCCACATTCCATGTGCAGACAATGGGCAGAAAGTCCAATCAGAGCCTGGCCTCTCCACAGCCATTTCTCAGAAACTGGGCTGTGAGACTCCCTCCTTGCACTGTGCTGCAGAATTTGAGAAATTGAGTTTCCAAAGGGTCAAGTATATGAATAAAATGGTGAAAAGTTAATCATGAGCAATTAGTGTTTCCATAGTGCAACATAATATAAGGATCTGGGGTGCTTGAAGTTAGACTTCTCAAAAAAAACCAAACAAACCCCAAAATAATCCCCCAAACAAACAAAAAAACAACAGTCCCCCTCCCCCCCCGAGCATTTTAATAATGACTTATTTTTTTCCAAAGTGAAATTCAAAGTTAGATTCTCATTTTTCTGATGAATTAATACCTTCTATGGAAAAAAATCCTGCAAATTTGCAAGTATCAAAATAACCTAGTAATTTGGGGTCTTTTTCCAGTGTAGTCAAAATCCTTTATGTCAGTAAGGTTTCTGATTTTGGCTCAGTTAGAGGAGGTGCAGGACTCTGCTGCAGCCATGGTATCAATGCAGCTGAATTGTGGTGTCTGTAGCACACCAGCTGCTGGGAGAACAAAGAAGTTGAGTATGATCTATTGGAGATATAACCATGCTGGATTTTAAACCATGTTAATTACTTGCCTTGCTCCCAGAAAGAAAGTTTTCCTTTATAGACTTCTTGAGAACAATCAAAGAAAAAGAGTAGACTGAGGGGAAAAAACCCAACCTGGATAAATAACCAAGACATGATGATCCATTTTTTTCAAAAATTTCACATTGATATGATATTAGCCACAACCAGAGATGTAAACAACTCTATGGTTGTATGTGGCTAAACTTCTTATTTGCCCTAACACTGCCATAAGTTAGCAGCAACTTCTGTAAGTTAGGAACATAGGAATCCTAAGGAAGAATTAGAAAGGGATTTATCTCACCTGATTTCAGCTATCTGAATGTTAGAAATTAAGTGGTTTTTAGATTAAAGTCTAATGAACTGAATTCCATGCTCAGTCACTTGAGAAAACCAACTAGGGTTTTTTTTTTTTGGGAGTCCTGGGCTTCTGAAGCTTCTTCCATCTCCTTGATGTACTTGATGTAGCAAGTAACAGAATTAATAATATATATATATTATCATATCCCTGCCTGACACAAATTTGACTGAAAATAAGGCTGTCTTGCATGAATGTAGCATACTCCCATCATGATGCAAGGGGAATTTTTGGCAATAGTACATAACTCAGTGAGTGCTATGAGAATTCTCTCTGCAAAGTTCAAGACCTCTAATATCTCTGCTGGTACACAGTGCCTGGTGAGTAACAGCCATACAGCTGGAATAGTCTTTCTTCAGTTTAGCAAGAGGTGAGGTTTGATTGATAATAGATGGGGTGCTCAATTCCCTTTGAAACTGTTATAAATCAGTCAGATAGTTACAAACTGAAAAAAGAAGTCAGGATTAGTGAAGGATTTTTCAAAGACTTTTGCAGACTGTAGGTATTGCTTTGCTGAAAGTCAGAAGAACGGGGAACTAAATTGGGTTTTTTCCATCCTCCAAGAAAAAAAAACAAAAACAAACACTATCAATCCCAGGTCTGTAAGGAGAAAAGGACCTGGGTACTTTGAAGATATGTCCCAAACTTTCTGCACCATTTAGGTCCTGGTGCAGTGCTTCGTACAATTCACCTCAGGACCTTAATAGGAGAGGCAGAACTTGGGAATCACACCTTTATGGTTACAAGGATAGAGACTGCCTATGTCTCTCCATTGCAGAGCATGACTCTGCAAGCTAAGGAAGGAAATTATTCCCTCTAAAGAAGGTATTTCAGTGTAACCACATCAATCTAACCGATCCAAGAAAATCACCAAGGATTATGAGGAATCTCTCATTTTACACTAAGCATAGGAATGGCCACAAATAAAGTATTGCCAGTGAGCAACTAGGAAAGAGCTGGTAGCAATGTTTATTATTAATGTTATCTATCCATTGCCCTGAAGAGATCCCACTTTCTGTTGCTTACTTTCTGCCAAGCTTCAACTGTTCAAGCTGAAATTTGACTTGGCAGACAGCACCCAAAGGGGGGTCACAAAGCTCATCTAGGGCAGAACAGAGACATGCTCTTGCATCTGTAATAGCAGCTTGCTCTTGTATAACCCTACTGGAGACAGAACTTATGTCTTACCACTTATAATCACACTGGCCAGAGCATTTCTCCTACAAAGAGCCCCCAACTTCAGAAGCAGGACTGGTCCTGTAAACAGAACACCAGAACACTAAACAACTTACTGGTGGATTTCTTAGATGTGGAAGATTTTCTATTTTACAAAAAGAGTTATTTGATGTGGGTTTTTTTGTTTTTTTTTTTTTAAGAAAAATATATTCATCAGTTTAACTTGATGGGGTTCAGGGCAATATGCAGGATGATGATGAGTCACTGGAAATCCTCGTGAGGAAACCACTGCATGCTGCATTCAAACCATGCTAGTGGGCATCACCATGTCTAATGTGCAGTCAGTAGGCTCAAGGAGAGGGTTCCATATCTCATTGAAATGCACCTACAGTGCAGATACCAGAAGCTAGGCAAGTCACCCAGGACTCAACTTATATTCTGTGGTCAGAAATAGGTGCTGTTAAGTAGTGATTCATATGACCTATTTTACCTGTCTAAGAGGAATTGTACTGTGATGTAAGAGGTCCTGTTTCTTTCCAATAAGACAACCTTAAAGGGACTAACTGTGACATAGAGTAGCTCTGTGCACACCAGACATCTGCATTAGTTGGATGAAACTCACGGTTTGTTTTGGTGCTGTACATAGACCTTTATGGAAAGGGAGTGAATGCCAAGGAGAATACAACAAATAAAGAGCTTTCACTCCAGAATTCACTAGGTTGCAAGGATATGATGCTGTAAAAAGAAATTCACCCCTAACTACTGTAGGATGACTGCAGTGTCAAGCAAGAGTAATGTGAGCAAACAGAATTACCACCACAAGATGGATAAATATACAAGGGCTAGTGAAATAAGGCTAGTTTAGTGTCTAAATTTGGAGAGAAAGTGCAAAATAGGAAAAGGATTTTCCCTTCCTCAGCAATGAGTATTTCTTGAAATTGTAGCCCACCTTTGAAAGAAAAGACTGGAACATATTTTATATTTTGTCATATTGACAGTATGGAATTGTATTATTTCTGTGTGGGGATGTATTGGCTGTAGGACACTTAAGAAGATTTGTCACCAAGAAGCTCTAAATACATTAGGCAGGAGCATACCTTCCCCACTGTGTTCAAGTACTAATCCACACTAGTAAAGGCAGAGGTAAACACAGGACATGTCTCCTGAAGGTACTGCCTCCAAATTCAACAATTAGCTCAACATTAAGAGAATCAAGACCTAGATGACATAGCTGAGAGATCCCAGAAAGCACTCCTCATTTTGTGGTTGAAACTCTGCAAAGAACCCTGCTATTAAGGAGGGACTATTTCTTCACTTGTCTCTGACACTCTGCACCATTAAATGCATTGCCAGCTGCTGGTCCTAGGAAGACACAAAGAAGTCTAGAGACCATGGAAATAACCAGATTCTCCATTGCCACTGGCCTAACCACAGAAAGCAGGAAAAGACAGCTATGGAAGATCTTGAGGGACATAGAATTGTGGAATCATTTAGATTGGAAAATACTTAAGAGCATTGAGTCCAGCCATTGAGTGCAGCCAAGTCTAAAATGTCACTAAGGGCCACAACTACAGTAAAGGAAATAAATTAAACAACTGCAGAAGAGCAGCAGTCAGATGCCAATACCATAACGAGGTAATGATGTGACTTCTGATCTCATATATCATCTGGCCTGAAATGAGATTAAAAATTTACACAGGAAAAAAAACCCCATAAATTAACAATACAGAGAACCAAGTGGACTCCCTGTCCTGCCACAAAGTCAGCAGCAAGGAGGAACTAATGAGAAAAAAAAGAAAAAAAGCCCAGACAGGAACAAAAGACTAAATTAGATATTCTGAATGTGTGAAAAGCCTCCTAGTTGTAGAGATGCTATGGAGAGATGTATTCAAACATGGATATTTTCAGAAAATAACTGCATGAATAGAGTTTGAGGGAGCAGAATAAGTGGTAGGATAATAAAACTGGTGAATGCATCCAGAAATCCATTTACTTGCTAATTTCAAGAACCCTAGTTGCATTCCTTCCTGAAGTAATTTTTCAGCCCACAATGAGGTGATTTAGCTTTGTAAACTTAAGCCTTTATGTTGGTACTTAGCAAGTGGTATAGAAAACATAGTTCAACCCACTATGATAAAAAATAACTGGTGATCAAGTAGTTAAAAACATCCATTCTGGAAGGTTGTATGGGTAGTACAACTGGTTGCAAAATCTGTATTAATACTACTCTTTACTACCTCTGCATTGCTTGCTTTACAGTATAAAGAAAATGATATTTTGATAAAATTTGTGATATTAATAGGTATTAATATGTTGGTGGTTTTCTTGATTAACCCACCAGAGATTAAATTATGAATCTTCTGAAATTAAAGCCTGAGCTGGTACAGGCAAAGTCAGCAATAAGAAATCATCTAAGAAATTTTCATCTTCAGAGATGAGACAGAAGAGAAGTCTGGACTGCAAGGGCCATATTACAATTTTGGTGGGTTTAGCAATATCAAAGTATAGAAAAAGATATGGGCTCTTTAGATTTTCATTTTAATGCTGCCCTAACAAGTGATTAAAATGAAGGAAATTATTGTGGCATTGATTATTTTCCTCCTGGCTTGTACAAAACATGGAGTCTCTCACGTGTGTATCATATACTGTTGAAATATTGCACTTCAATTTTTCTAGATAATATTATCAAATAATATCAAGGGAAAATATTAAGATCTGGACAAATAAAAATTATGTCAAAAAAGTTGTACATTTGAAGAGTTGCAAACATATACAAAATAAAAATGCATATGTTAAGCAAAATAGATCTGGGAAGGTGGTCCCCAAACCAAATAGTTGTCACCTGAAGAGCATGGTATGGCCTGCAGTCATATAATATTTGATGTACTAAAACATTTTTCATACAGATTTCAGTGCACTGTAACATTATCCTTCATTAAGATGGCAGTTAAAATTTTTACTATAATTTTTTGAGTCTTATTAATTTTATCTTTAAAGCTGTTCTTTTATTCTCCCTACCCACATAGCATTATGCTTTGTATCTCAAGCTTTTAGGAAATTGAATCCAGTATCAGTTCAAGAGAATTAAATTTAGATTGCTTAGTTTTGAATGGCTAAAAGATTGACTACTGAAGAATTTTTTAGAAATTCTCAACACTGATAACCAGTAACTAAAGACAACCTTATAGTTAAGGTGCAGAACTAGACATCACAAGATTTGGATTCATTGCACTGCTTCAGGTCTGTTTTTGTAAGCTGATGCAAATATCCATGTTCCCCATCTGTATAATGGGAACATTATTATTCCTCTGTCTGTATTGCCTAGGAGTCCTGCAAGCTGCTCTTCAGACTTGTAATAGTCCCTCATCTGTGAATGCTCTACAAGAGAAAAGCCTTTGAATGTATTCTTATACAGGGCAGGAGTGATCTTATTATGCTTTTGAATGACACTGCAGCACTGGGATCTGAATCTGCTTGTAACTCCTGCCGCAGAAATACAAGTGTTAATAATAATTAACAATATTAGTACCTTTTAATTGTGCTCCACTTGTAAGTTCCTTCTTACCTCCTTGCTCTGGGTTAGGGAACTCCCTACTGTCTGTTTTAACTGTGGTAAATACGAGTGTTGCTCAATATTATTGTAGTTGTTAGCAATTTATTCAAAGAACATCTTATGATTGCAAATAAAACAAGCAGGTGTCTGCACTGAGGAGTTTATAAACCACATTAGAGATAGCACAGCAAGACATGAACAGAGAAGAAGCATTAGAATTCAGTGCCTTTCATGCAGGTACAAAGCAATAGCTTTTCTTTTCCCTCTTCTTTTCTCCTCATTTATTTTCTTCTTGTTTTCTTGGAGTCCTGATTTGTGGGTGATTTTGCATTCTCCAAACACTGGACAAAACATGCTTAGCTGCTAAGTTTAGGCCACAATGCATAGGGAGTCTTGAGGGAGATGAATGATGCAAGAAACCCTCTTCTTCTTGCACATTCCTGAATAAATGCCACTGCTTGAAAACAAGTTATGATCTCTTATTCATCAAACCTGCAACTGCTCACCTCCTTTCTTGTGGACAGCTGCAGAAATAGGAATGACTGCTTGGCTTCCAGCAATGTCTTATAGCCCATGGTACAATTGGCACTTTATGATATGCAAACCATTGCTCAACAAAAAGAAGAGGGAGTAAATTTAGGTCCTGGTATAAAAACTGTTGACATTAGAAATGAAATCCCTATTGGACATATGGCCAGGTCTCTTTCTTAGCCTATGTAACCAGAAAAGAACATTTCCTCTTTTTCCTTCTGTACTTTGTTATAATCCTCTGTTGGAACTTGCCAAGGTGGGATTCTGATTCCCTCATAGGATTGATAGGAAGAAATAGAAGCAAGTTAAGAGGCCTCTATCCCCCTGTGCCAACAGCAGCTGGTGCAACATGTCCTGCTGCATCACAAAATGCAGCCACTGCTGTTTTGAGAGGCATGTCTGTCAGAGCAGACACTATGTGCTGGGGCAGGGGGGTTCATTCCTCACCGAGGCTTTGAAGTGCTCCTGTCTACCAACCCACACACACTAAACCAAACAAAGGGGTGAGATGACAATGGAATATGACAAAAGACTACAAAAGGTCATGGGGTAGAGTCCAGGTGCACAGCACTTTATGGAGTAGTTATGGAGCCTCCACACAGTCAGAAGCATAAGGAGGGAGAAGGAAGTTGCTGTAAGCTACTTTCATTATGAGATTTTAAACTGGAAATGAAAATGTCACCCCAGAGCAAAATGCTAACTTAGTTACTCTACAGACAACTCCAATTGAAAAAAAAATTGCAGGTTAAAAAGGAAAGGGAAGAACCTGTCAGCAGGGCTAATAACAGCTAGCGTGTCTTCAAGAGTGGAAAATGTTAAAGGCTGAGCTGCTGCCAAAACCCATGATGAAGCCAAATCCAGCAGGGAGATTCTGTGTTTCGTCAATAAGCTCTGGATCAGGCCCTTCATTTCCCCTTTACTCACTGCAGTGAGAAAGAAGTGGTGGAAAGAAAAGTGACTCACTCTGTAGGAGGCTGCTTGGCCCCTTTGCCAGGCAGCTGGCTGACAGCATATTGCTCTGTAGGGCATGTTATATCTCCGCACTTTCCTTATCAAAATGTCAATACTTTCTCATTGCCTTTGAGTGTTCCTAGAAAAGTACATACAGACCGCAGGAAATGAAGTCAGGAGATCCAAAAGGCTGAGATAGGTGTTCCTAGGAAAAGGCCCAAGCTAGAGTCAGGAACCTGAGAAGATGGGTAAATAGTTATTTACTTATTTTTGTATGGCTACAGTTGCAGTTTG
Organism: Aegithalos caudatus; assembly: GCA_013389925.1. Classification (NCBI taxonomy): domain Eukaryota; kingdom Metazoa; phylum Chordata; class Aves; order Passeriformes; family Aegithalidae; genus Aegithalos; species Aegithalos caudatus. The sequence goes on from WEIU01010377.1 coordinate 105,239, forward strand.
GAAAGGCAGGAAGAGAAATTTGAGACCTGGCCTGATGCTGAATAGCTCAGTATTATAAAATTTTTGAGTCAGGAAAAATAACAAAGGAGTCCCACTGTCAACTCTGAAGAATGCAGTATATATTCCCTTTCACCAGCCTTTATTTTGGCATCTCAGCTATTATCCGTATTATAGCAGTGCTTCAGCCTAGGGAAAGAGACACATTTGCAATAAAATAATGGTTGCTCTTAGTCCATGAAGACGGCCAGTATTTCAGTGGGTTTGGGTTTCAGTCCTGTGCTCCTACTCCAACTCAGTTTTGTTTCCATTTTGTCTGTGGTCTTGGACATTTTGAATTTGTAACATCAAAACCACAGAAGGAAGCACTAAAAGTTATTATTTGTGTTTCTTTATCCAAACTTGTTCTCTCATCAGTGTCTCTATGAGCTATACCAAAGGCATTGGTCTCTGGTCCCTACAATCCTACCATTGGAGCAGGTATAAAACAGAGCAGACAGCACAGTGCTGTGCTCCCCACTCTGACCCTTCCTTTTGCATATTGCAAAAAAAGTTAATAAAAAAAAAATTATCTTGCTCAATTTATTGTAAAATATTATGATTTGATTCAATATCATAGGATTTAAAAGTGAAAATTTTCTGTTTGACAGCAAGGTTGGTTCCCAATGCTAGACTTGAAGAGCCTACCTCCCATCAATGTGCCATCCTGTGCAGATTCCATGAGGTCCCACTTCTGAGGTTGTTCCTTGGCACAGCTGAACTATGTAGAAAAGAAAACAAAATCTTGGGCTCTGTCACATTCTCCAAGTAAACTCTGTGAACTGATTTTTCATGTAAGCAGTGAAAACCACAAAGTAATAAACCCTCTGAAAATGCAGCCTGAATTTGAGGCAAAAATACCACGTAAATTGACTGTTTACATAAAATGAGCTTTTTTATGCAACAGAAAAAATGTAAGGTGTGAAACAGCAACAGAGATTACTAACAGCAATAACAAGTTAGTTACTAACGGGCTCGGATTTTGTTTTCAAGGTAAATTTGCATTCACATAGATGTACCAGGTTAGATTTTATATAAGAAAGTTGGTGAAAAGAAAAATTCAAACGGATCACAGACACTTACTCGTTCTTCTCCCATATATGAATTTTATGTGCATGTTTGGTGGCTGGTTGCATGGCTAGAGACAAATTTGTTGTATTTCCCTGCAGCTTGTTCATTAAAATTCTGTTTTACTCCAGCAGCCAGCACTGTGCTGCATCCTGACAACTGCATGGGGGAAAAGTGCCACAACAGACACATGCCAGCTGTCCCTTCCAATCCAGAAAACTATGCTTCCCCACCTGGAAATATGGTATTTACCCTTTTCCTGGGGAAATAACATATTCTGCAGCAAGACAATGGAAGGCACAGTTTGTGCACAGTTAAAGTATACACATGGTAAGCACAGCAGCCTGATTTCTCTCTGCACTGCTTCAGTTTCACACAGATGCATGCCAAGATGATTCCTACTCATCTGGATTTTTGTCAGCCACAAAATTTAACTTCCCATGCTCACCCCTGCAGTGCAGGGAAGATTCGTGTCCTGCAGGGAGCTGCCTGGCTGCCCAGCACTGGCTCTGGGCATGCCTTTGTAAATTCCAGGGACACATATCCCAGCCTTATCTCCTAGATTAGGGACAGGAATTCCTCCTCTGCTTCAAAATACTGGCATTATGCCAAATTCCTGGATACCTAAAATTAAGCCTCAAGGCCATAACTAAACAAGGACTTAGGTACCCAGAGTGGACCTTAGAAGGAATTCAGGCACCTGAGTACAAAAAGGTCACAACAGAGTTGTGGAATGCTGCTCTTCATCTATTTTCCAGGCTTAGAGCACCTCAAGGCCCTGAGATGCAAAGTCTGCAAGCACCTAAATCTGGGTTTGCAGTGCAAATGTATTCGTTCCAGAGCTGGCATAAGTGGATATGACAGTACCTAACTCAAGTCTTAGAAACCCCAACTTTGCAATTTTACATTTGAGTAAAACAGTCCCATTTTCAATGCTGTTGGTGACTTGCAGCACAAAATCTGCTGATGGCAAGGACCCACAGGGAGAAGGACATGAACTCTGACACTGCATTCTGATTCCCTCTTCTAAGTAACTAAATTTATAGTCACATTTAAATTGTCAATTAATCAGTGCAGGAAGTTAAACAAGGATATTATAATACACAGGGAAAGTATTTGCTTTTAAAAGGTACCTAAATATAGCTATTGAATTCCAGCATCTTTCAGGCCATATTGTTAGGTTATATTATATTTGAAATGCAAAGGGGTAATGTGCATAGAAAAACTCTCTGCAGCGAGTTATGCCTGGTTGACTTTTACATTGACTTGGTGTTTGCTCATTCAGCATTAGAGAGGTATTTGGGCCAAGGCTCTAATAGGTGAAAAATCAGAACAGGAGGAGATTTTGCGTCAGTGTGTGGGCTGTGAATGCAACAAGGAGGTGATTAAATAGACACTGGCAGCAGAAGATAAAGTTAGCAATTATGAGGCCATTTCCAGGAACAGGCAGCCCAGAATAAAATTATTTTGTTAAAAATCAGCAGGTAAAAGTAAAAAAAAAACATCATTCAAAGAGGCCTACTCTTGTGAAAAGATTGGGTCTTCTTTCCTTTTCCTTTAGAGATGCAAACTACATGGTTGCACAGTTTTGCTTTGCACATAACTTGGTGATTATGTTTAATATTCTTGCCCCTCTTTTCAAAGCTAGTAGGCTCTCATAGAACATTGGGCTGGAGAGTGATACTGCCTGTTTGCAATACCAAGGCATCAGGAAAAGGAGACTGTGAACATTTTACACCCTCTCACCCTGATGCTGTGAGCTCAGCATGAAGGAGCAGCTGCCTACAGTGTGGATCCCTACTGTGCTTCACCCTACATAGAGTGAGGGGCAGCAACATCACCACATGCTCTGCTTAGTGCCAGTTGTGATGTGAAATCATTAGAAACTGGGCAAAGATCACAGATTTCTTCCCTACAGGCTTCCAGATTCATGACAGATGACAACTCTTTTCAGATATTCCTGACATGATTGGCTTTAAAATGCATTTCTGAGAAGTGAAGACCAAATCCTGTAAACTGTGCACATAAGTCATCCAGCCCCCTGCCCTTTGTTATGGAATTATACATGCACCATTGTCATATTGCAGAAGTCGTTTTATATCGATCAACAGGAGATATTGAATATGCATTTATACATGCTGAGAGCACCTCAGGTGTAGAGAAAATTACGTTATGAGACATAAAAGCATGAATTTCCATTGTAAGAGGACTGATTTGAAAACTCAACATCCTTTAAATATTTCTACCTGTGCAGCAAACTTGCTGTCCTTACACATATCCACTGACATCAAAACACCAGATATTTTTGGAGATTTTGGGAGCAGCTGAGTTTAAGCAAGATTAATTTATTAAAAGAAAATATCTGAAAGATGTCTGTTCAGGATTTCACGTCTTTGTTTTTATCTCATAAATGTAGATACCTCATAAAGTGGTCTTTAAATGCTTCCCTCTGCAACCAAGGCCATCCATCAGAATATAGAGAGTCGAATAATGTGCATAGTCCTGAAACTGGTCTCAGCTAAATAGATCACTAATGATGATGGGGTTTCTCAACATTTACAATCAGTGGGGAGAATTACAGTCACCTGGTCTGTTTTGCCCTTTGTGTAACCAGACCCTAGCATTTTGTCAGTGTTCCTTCCATTTCCCCTGACAGATTGACCTACGGTGTCTAACCTCGATTTTCTTCCATCACTGCAGGTAACACAAATAACGCAATTTCTGTAAGAGTCACCATAGAGACAGATCCACCACTAAATCCAGAGCTTCATCCCTGCAGTCAAACCTTGATACATCAAACCTGAACACTGAATCTGGAAGCTTTAACTTCTGCAATGAGGGGATTGACAAAACTAGCCTGGAGCTAAGCAGAAATAAGATTACTGACGTACAAGGTTTTAGTCAATGTTAAAGAGATAGCACAAGTAATCTCTATCCTGTGCACAAGTAAAGGGGTGGAAGGATTTTGTTTCTGTGATTTTTTTAAGGAAAATATATTCTTGTAGACCTCTGCTGTGAGACATAGGACACATAGAGCCACTGGTGCTGATCTAGGAAAAATTGTGTGGACACCTGTAAGATCTGTGCATGCTGCTCTTTCTTGAGTAATGTTGCCATAATGTGTTGGCACACATGACATGGCATAATAATAGCCCAAAGACTTACAAGAAGAGTGTGGTGTATGGTTAGAGGACCCATGTTCTCCAAGGAGTGTTTTCGCACACCAAATTGAGGTATTTTATGGTTATACCAAGTAAACAATGCAATGCTGGGGTTTTTTCTGTGTGAGAAAGTCCAAAGATATTTCATACAGGCTTATTCCTATTCTGACAAAATATACAAAAGAACAAATGATTCAATCTTTTCCACTAAATACAGCTTCAGGCATATAATTAGCAATCTAGAGAGGATGATTGCAAGTGAACAGGCATGAAAAGTTACACTGTTATCACAGATGAAGTTATAATATTTCATTATCATTCCATGATGCATGAATTAATTGATATTTATTCACAGAGGTGCATTGGAAATAGTGGTGCCTTTTATGATAATTATACCTATTTTTCAATCTGAGGGGAAAAATACTGCCTTAAACAATATGACTTATGAGCCAGACCTTCAAAGAGCAGCTAAGTACTTGTACCTACAAAAATACTGCAGTTATGTGCATTTCTTTTATATGTTCATGGTTCCCACAGCTCTGCCTGTGTATATATGCATAGTGTTTATGGCACATAATGATGTATGTGAGAATATGAACATACACCTTGAGGGACAAATAGTGGGTTTAAGTGTTCTTTTTAGGGGAAATAATTAATCTACCCACTAGTGAAATACTCTCACCCCTCAAGTGAAATGACAAGAGTTATTTGGCATCTTGGAAGGTTACATAGATCCCAAATAGGATGGAAAAAAGCATACCTGTTTGTGTGGGTTTCTCTCTAAGGATTATGCTGCTGCATCCTACAGGCTTAACATCAATCCTGGGGTTTAAACTTTTAAATTCTTAATCACTGGAAGCAAATAGCAGGTTGAGCTAAGCTGTGAACTTTGGTGTATTTTTCAATTGCTTTGTGAAGCCTGAATTGGCTTTGTGATTGGATGGTCAAGGGTGGCAGACAGGAGTATTTAGAAAGAGTTTTAGAAAATAATTGAGCAGTTTTTGCCCTATGCGCAGTTAATATTTATTACCATGGTGAAAAGAGGTGGACTTGGTGCTGTGCTTTCTTTGCTTGCAAAGACCAGAATTTGCTTCCCCCATATGCAATAAAAGTTGCTGACTTGGCCATAAAACCTCAGAGATACCAGAAAACATCAGGAAATCAATGCAAAGCCAGATAGTGTATGGTCAGCTGGAATCAAAGAGAACAAAGAAGAGAGGATGCCGAAACAGAAAAGGAGGATTTCATAAGTATTGGAGGTAAAATGGGTGACACTGAATATGGTGAAAACCCAGGGAAGTAAAATTCTTGTAGACACTTAAAAGGAGATAGCTAAGAATTATATGCATTTATAAATATCTAGATGCAACAAGTTTCAAGTGGAAACTGCAGAGCATGTTTTTTCACATTCATCTGGTCAAATGAAGCTGGGAACTGAACAAGAGAAACACGAGCTTGTCTTTCAGGGCCACTCACAAGATGCTAAAGCTGGGTCCAAAAAGGACCCTTCAGTCCAAGATTACTATGCTAAAAGGAATGGAAAGAACAGCTTGTAGAGGAGACTAGACAATAACAAACTGCTGTCTTCTTAGAGCCAAGTCTCATGACATCATCCTGGGAAGGCATTATGAGGTTGGCAGGAATATTTTCACTAGTGAAATTGCACATTAGCACAAATGACATTTCTGTAGGTGATAACACATGAAGAGTTTGAAGGGGCCGGGTACTGAGGCAATTCACTGGGATCCTCTGTCCCAAGTCAAATAGCTGCATGATAATGTTTGATGTAAAGAAATTATGCCCATAGTGGAAAAAGCATGAAAAATGTTCAGTGCCCATTATATTATGGATGAAGCTTTCTGCTGAGGAAGAGGCTGAATTATAAAAATGGAAAACTTCCAAAAGTCTGAAGGTTCAGAGAGGGCAAGACAGACAAATAGTATTCATTTCATGCCAAATAAAGACAAAGGCCCCAAAATTAAGCAAACTCTCAAGGGACAGAACAAAAAACATCCTTTATACATCGATATATCTCTACATCAATATCAGGATTCTGTGTAATAATCAGGAAGAATTTGAATTACTTGTTTAAGACCATTTACCTGTTTTAGTCACTGGTACTAAACCAGCAAGATTTGACTGGAATTTTAAAACTACAAGTTCTGTTTAATGTGGGAAGAGTGTTGTGGAAAAAGGGGGAGGAAAATTGTCACGACTTCTCCATAGTTTCCTGATAGAATAACGGTCATGAATACCTGTAGAACAAATTTCAAAAACCATCAAGTGGAGTACTAGTGTCTGACACAGATCATTAGATCACACCATGGAACTACACAAGAAGATCTCTCAGATTATTTCTATAATAGTGCG
>WEIU01010377.1:117618-190153 GCA_013389925.1 Aegithalos caudatus
TAGTGGCTCTGTTACTCAATTCTCACTAAAAAGGTCAACTGCAAGTACAGAACTAGCACAATTAATACTGGCAGCTAAAAGGATTCTATCTCAGGCTGGAACATATAAAGGGAAATACATAGTCCATAGCTAAAAAGGATGCTCTCAAATTGGCTAGATTTGATAAATGTTATGTGAGAGTGACTAAAAAAATCTTAAAACCAGTACTGGCTATTTCTGAGACTTCATAAAATGGGTGAGGCACCTGCAGACAGCAAAAGAGCAAATGTAGTACCTGTCATTTGAAGTANTGTAGTACCTGTCATTTGAAGTAGGAAAAGGAGGCAGTGAACATAAAAGCACATGAGATATTCCAGATCAGAACAGAGGTCATTGAGCATAGCCAGTGTTAAATGTCCAGGTAAAAGAATAACAAGTAGAAACCAAAGGAGTAGTGGTACTTCCCAGCCTGCAGGATGCAGCTTATTTAAAAAGTCTATTCTACACAGAATGAAAGATTTAAGCAAAAATTCAGGCAGTGCAGAAATATAGGATAAAAATTATTATGAAAATGTTATGAAACATACACACATGCAAACAGAAGGGCTGTGATTCAGTTATCACAATTTTGTAACAAAATATCTTCTTGTCTTTGAAATAGTATGTAATATTAACAGAGATCTGACCTCCTGTATGACTCCAAGATACTGCCCAAGGATCAACTTGCTTGTTTTGGTTCCTAAATTGAGTGAAGGTGGAATTTGTGCACCAACTCATTAAGAGTAAAGGTATTTGCAAGAAGGCTGCAGACAATGGCTGGATTATGGGGAATAAAAGGGCAACAGAGAGGATCTTTGTTTTTTTACTCTTTTGCTTGGGTTTGTTTGTTTTTGGGTTTTTTTTAAGCTATTTCTTCAGACTTTTATATCCAAAATCCTTCTGAAAGAGTTGCTATTTCTATGGGAATATGAAACTTTCAGCTTTGATTTTCCATTCCCAATATGAATACATACCATGTTTTCTCTGTCAAGCCATCTTTGTTTATGGTGATGTCTGTGCTCACTTTATCAGGGAGTAAACAACATGAAGAAGAAACTTAACACAGAGAGTTCAAAATCTAACTGTGAATGTAATTAATAACTTTTTGAAACATAGCATATTATGTACAACTCTGTTTTTATCTTAGAAAGGAAATTTCTCCACACTTTTCTATGACATATGTTGTTTTGAAATTTCAAAATTAATTCTAATGGATAGAATCTTTAGATTTTCAGCATACAAATCCATATATTATACCTTTTCATTCTCTGAGGTGAACTGGTAATGCATTCCCACAGAATAAAGAAATTGTGATTTCACCTAAGGAGACATTACATTAATACTACTTAATCCCTCACTTTTTTCCCATTGCAAAATTATTGTACTCTAACTTTTGTGATGATTCTATAATGGTCAGCTGTTATTAAAACAAATATAAAACACATAAATTATAATTATAAAATGTAATAAGTATATTGAAAATAATAGAAATATATATAAATACATGTGATTTTGAGGCAAAACCAGATCTAAAAAAATGTTAAATAGGATCATTATGAAAGAACCTGAATTTTCAAGCAGGGCAAAAACACTCTGTCAAAAACCACAGGAAAATGTATTGTTCTGAGACATAACCATTTGATCATTTCAAGCAATATTCTTAGGTTAGTAAAACAGAAGAGGCATAAAATAAGAGTACAGGATGAATGTGAATATTTACATATTTATATGCCACTGCAGAAAGACAAACTTAAACTACAGAAGCAGAAAGCATCCAAAAATCACTTAAAAGTATATTCTTTACCCAGATGTCAAGCATATGTAGGAAGCTACCATGAACTCACTTAACTCAGCATGTAGGTGTAGGTAAAGCTTCATGAAAAGTTAGGAGTAAAGAATGTGCTTCAAAGTTTGTGAAGATGTTAATAAAAAACCTTGTATGAGTGTGAGGCTTCACCAGTGGCTATGGTGGGTATTTTATCATGAAGGTATGGATGCAAAACTTCAGAGCTTCCAAAGGTAAACTAATAAAATTGAGAATTTTTAGATTAATTAAATCCTATTAAGTTCAGGAACATATTGAAAATTATGCATATTGAGAGGCCTAAAAGCTGCTTTCCACATTTTTAGCACTTTGAAAAGCCAAAAAATATGTTGGGAGCATGCCTGCAGTAGACTATTATATATATATAATAACATGCCTGCTATTAACTCTGTGATGTAAGGAGAGAAGACAGGTTTTCTAGGGAGCTGTTAAGTTATTCAAAATAACATATTTGGTCTCCAAAAGGATCTGGCTCATCACAACTAACAGGATGCAAAAATGTTGAAAGAAGCCTACATCCTCTACTAAAAGCAGTGAAAGAAGTGGCTGTGACAGTGCGAGTTTGAAAACAAGCTGAAGATTTTCTTTGGACCTAGAAGCTTTCCATGCTGGCCTCAGGCTTAAATTTTTTATCCCTTCAACCAGGAAACTTCTCTCACCACACAATCACCTCAAGCAGAAAAAGTGAGGTTCTACCCAGGCTATTTGGAGGCTGTTATTCACACGCTGTAAACATTTTCTGTGCATTTCCTAGTGTGTGCTGCTGGAATATCAAGGGGTCCTCTGCTTTCAAATGGTCTTCACCAGTAAAATCAAACTTGAAGAATTTAACCACCAGTTTTATTCTCACCTGGATGAATTATAAGTTGTATCAATGAGTACTCATGCAGTTAGGGTTCCTGGTATTAGTTTTATTGCCTTTAAGAGCTACCCAAGAAAGAGAAGCTTTATGGAAAATGTTAAATCTCTATGAGCATGACTGGGAGGCTGGAGTTAACCTGATCTAGGAGTTATAAAAATCTGTTTGGAGAAAGATAATACCTCTCTGTGTAGCAAACTCAAGGCCAACAAACAAAAATAGTTGTGATTTTACATGTCTGAACATGTCTGGAGATAAAACTAAGCTATCCTGGACTCCTTGTACCTTACTCTGAGAACCCAGATTTTTTCCTGACCTTCTCTGTGACTTTACAGCTAGTAGATGCTATGAGTTTTTTACTGTGCCTTCCATCTCACACACTTAAGTTCTATACCTGGTGTGAGAAGGTTACTGTAAACTTCTGTAAAACCAAATGTGATTATAACCTTAGGAACCAAATGTGATTATAAAACTGAGTAACAGTCTGCAAGAACTCAAGTTTTGTTCGTATAGGCAGTCAGCTGCTGGTCAAGAGCACCAATTTAGACCTTCAGTGAAGGCAGGAAAGGCCAAGGCTCCTTGTTTAGTGAACAAAAATGAGGCATAGTTAATTTTTGAAAGAAATAAGGCATTAAGTTATGATGGCATTATCTTTAAAAAATTCAGTCAAATTGTTTTTGAATTCCTTACTGGTAAAATTTACATAGGAGAAAAAAACACTTGATACTACCCTTGAAGATTATTTTTATGACTTTTTTAAATATGATTTTTTTAGCTGCATTCCAAGACATCTTACAGATGGTTTAATATATTTGGGAAATCAATGCAAAAAGTTTTTGGAAGGATTTTTCTCAGAACTGCTTTTGTGTTATCCATATGTGTCCAGACATGTAATCTGTTACAGCTGCTACAGGAATAGTGTCTGAACCCTTACATGGCTTTCACGATATCTGTGAACCTCTCTTTATGGAAAGGACCTGACTAGCTATATTCTGTCCAAACAGAACAACCATGTCACCAGGATGAGCAAAAGGAAAGCTGGATGGCCTGCATGAAAACTGAAGGCACTCCTTTGTCTAAAGGGGTTAGTGAAGTTGTTACCTTTGAAAATCTGAAAGCTTCAGTCTGTTACTTAGACCCTCCACAGCATCAGTGTGGAGACAAAATCACCCAACAGCCAGCCCACACCAAGAACAGAAGATTGCTAACAGAAATTAAAAGATTTCCCCAAAATATATTCTTTTCTCGGGCATTTCTGAAGGTTAAGTAACTATGTGAAACTTTTTTCTACAGAGAAAATAAAGTTAGAAAATATCAATCTGGCATTCTTTCTGCCAGGAAATGTGGTATCAGGCATTTAAAACACCAGTAATTTTGACTTTAGGAACCATTTCTGAATGCTTTTTTTTCAGTTTATACAGGGCTTTTATAGAAGACAATTGTTGCATTCAATGTGTGAAATGCGATTAATTGTAGATGACTTTGATGGATGCTGCCTCTGAAATAAAATGAATGCTTTCTGATGAAATTCAGAAGGGACTTAGTCATTTGTGTATGAGTATCATATTCATAGATCAGAACATATATCGCCAGGCCAGGGGGGAAAAAAAAAAAGCTAAGCACAGTTGGTATTTGGCTTTTAAAAATCCTTACAAACAAGGTGGAGATTACAACCCCGATCAGCAAGTGAACCTGTCAATCTTGAGTTCTCTCCAGAAGCTTCTGAAGATGATACCAATGAGCCAGCTAGATAAATTTTTTGTGGCAGAACTGAGACATTTAGGGCTTAAGAACTGAGCTATTCCCTTCAGACCAACTAGCAGTTGAAGCTTTGAAAAATCAACAATAGAATATCAAAAAGCAAGAACTTCTTTGTTGGAGGCTTCTGGGTCCCTGAAAACACGGCTGTTGAGAGATGAGGATATGCCCCTTTTACAGCTCTGTATCAAGGCCCTAAAGTACTCATGGCATTTGACTCCTGGTTATTTAAGTAGTGACCAACTCACAAAAAGCTCTTGGTATCTTAGGAGAAAGCTCTCATTGCCTAACTTTCATCACGATACCAGGCAAGCAGCCAAATAAAAGAACCAAATTAATCTACAGGAAAAAAACAAAACAAAACAAAACAAAACAAAAAAAAACCAGGTTTTTTAAAAATAAAACATTCTTTGTGGCATCTAGCAGGATTTATCAGGACTGCTAATTTTTTGCTGTCCTTCTGATAGGAGGGCTTTTGGCCAGCCAGTGATAGAGCATAGAGAACAGTGGACACCCAGCCTGCCTGGGACCCAGACACCTGTTAGTGCAATTAGGGCATTTCTCCTGCAGAGGAAAATACCAGAGGCACAGACACTCTCACCTCCAGGATGCTGAAACAGAACAATCTACAAAGAACAGCTTCAACTGAATGCATAAAGCCAAACTTCCTACCCCTGGGCTTTGTAAATGTTGGATGTATGTGAGGCAGGATGAACCACACGAAAGAAAAACTAATGTGCCTCTGCAGACACAACTGCCAAACTCTGGGAATGCCAAGCAACTGCAGTTCTGCTGTCCAGGAAGTATTGAGAAGTGTGAGTAAATATTACAAGAGCTGGAAATGCTGAAGTACTACTAAATACACTGGGCTGGTTTCAAATACTTTTCTTAGAATGTTAGATGAGGTTCTGCACATAAAATCTTCGTTGTTAGTGATTGTAGTGTATTCAGTTTGGCCTAGAATATTACCTAAGCTCTTTTCACATCTAAAATCTAGGAAAGTTTTGTACAAATACTCTAAGATAAATCAGTATAACAGTAAATTCACTTTTGGAACATCAGAAAAGTCTTTAAACACGCATTGGACAGATTGGACATCACTTCTGTTTCATTCTGTCTTCTCTTTTAAAATCTGAAATGTAGATAAAGTTTTCAAACTCAGTATAAGATGTAAATTTTTTAGGGTTTTTAATATTGAAAATGAAACTATGTTAAAATAAATTTATTCTTTCTGACTGCATTGTACAACACCTTTGAACCAGTCTGTTGGGATAAAGAAACATGATGTCAGTGAAAGGTGAAGCAGCAAAGTCTTTGAGCCTACCACAGAAATTTTACTAAGTAACAGTACAAAGATGGAAATCTGTTACAAGAGCATACATGCAGGCTTGCTGAAATAAGTTTGAGCAAGTCTAGGCATGCCCTATCTTAGTTTTAAAGACTGTACCATTAGCCAGTTGTGCTGCTCAAAACCAAGAGAACATAGTCCTTAATACTCTTTGGAAAACAAGTCCTTGCCATGGTGATGTAGAAAAAATATGGTGATATACTGAGGCAATCGAGCAGGGGTTTTGCAATAGTTGAGTACCTAATGTAGTTCCAGAGGCATTTTTGTTTTAAATTCATAGCCTTTCTAGGAAAGAGGTGAATGTTCATACAAGTCAAGATATTTTCAAAAGTTGTTTTCTGCAAGGCACACAGCAAGCCACTCTCTGTGCATTCAAATGGTTCTGCAAGGCCATAGGCAGATTATGTTTCCCAAGTCTAACTCTGCTGACTGGAAGTGGTATTGTCCCTGCATCCCCAGTTAGAAAGCACTGCCCCACAACTGTGGGGACACTTCATATTCATACCCCACCACAGGTAAAGCCACTTCACTCGCCTTTGCTGGCAGGTCAAAGTCACTGGCTTAACCTGAGGTGTGCTCAACAAATCCCTTCAACAGGCAAACCTGTTGGACAAGAACAGTGCAGCAATTGCAGCCTGCTAGAATGGTGCCATCTTCAGCTGCTACAGCTGCTTGCAAAATGAAGATCTACCTGTGATTTCCGTACACAGCCTCAAAACAATCAGCTGACTGAGAAGAGCTCTCTTACACATGTTGTACTTATCCCAGTTTTGTGTGTAATGGCTTTTTATGTGGCTGTAGGCTTCCCATCTTATTTTAGAAGTCTAACATAATTTTCTTAAAGATCCACAAAATTAGTATAACAATAAAAAGTGCAAGAAGTTTTTAACACAGAATTCACAAACATAACTATTCGGAAACATAGTTAAGACCATTGAGTGGTCCAAAACAAAATTTCTCAGTAACTGCTATCATGGAGGACTAAGTTGCATTACCTTTTTCACAAAATTATTAAGCCCAAATCATGCAACAACTAGGTTCTCCTCTCCCAGTGGTCCAGAACACCATTGCACTCATGGTTATCAGATCTTTTTCCAAATTCAGTAAAGATTTCCTCATGGTCTGATGGAAACCACTTAGCACTTTCAAAAACATCTTTTCCTGAAACCAAAATATAAATATGACAGGTCATGTCCTAAAACCCTCTTTTCCCCTACTGCAGTTTAAAATCGTTGTTCCTGATTGACCAAAACTCTGGACAATAATGTAGAGAAGGTCTTAAAAGTGTGGCACAGCAGTATACCTGTATCTCTTTTCATGTCTATGACAGACAATAAAATATTAGTGTTTCAACAAATATTTTGTTCTTCAGAGACCCTGAAACCTTCATCTTCCTTCTTTGTGCTCACCAGCTTGTTTCAAACCCCTCGTTCTTTCTCTCCATGTTCATTGATTCATGGGTTTTGTGCAAAGGACCAGCGTAAAGCTGAGCAGTGAGGGTGTCATCATTGTAATTGGGCATCGATTATTTAAAGAGCACAGTTGTTACTTTGGTTGATGAGACCATCTCTCAGACTGACATCCACTCTGAGAACAGAAACTTGGGGTAATTTACTAGTCCCTTTTTATACCCCTTACCAGGATTGGTTTTACCTTTTATAGATCTGCAATACCACAGTGTGGGATTAGGTCCCTGCAATGGGTAGCTGCACCTGATGTTTTACTGAATAATAAAGACAATGTTGCCATGATCAAATATCTGTAAATATTGATCTATAATGAAAAACATGCAAACAAAGCACAGGTTGGCTTAGATACTGATAAAAATATGCTTGGCTGTGATGGAAATAGTAGTTTTTATTTCATTTTATTTACTTTCATTTTTTTTCCCAGGGAAAATTTTCTCCCTTTCTATCATACATCATCTTGATCTTCCACTCACGCTGACAGAGAGAGGATACAAATGATTTTTAGAGCTCCACAAGGATAAAAATCAGCAGGGATTATTAAGCTCTTTCTGAGCTGGAAAATGCTATGCTTCAGTATCTGGTTAATAAATATTTATTTTGCTTCTATTTCTGTGTGTGAGTGAGACCACATCACATTTATTTGAATAGAGATTATGGCTAAAATACACATTTCCAGAGGAGGATATGGTAAAGAGAATGTGTCACACCTTGGGTGAAAGTGAGATTTTTTTAGAGAGTAAAACATCTCTCTTCTTTTTACTTTTTCTTTTTTTCAGAAGCCAAAAAATACAGAAAAACTTTGAACAGAAAGAAAATCACATCTTGACTTTTGGACTAAGATTCTCTACAATCTAGAATGAAAAAGGCTCTTTTGTCAGAGGACACACATTGGCAGGAGAACTGAATTTGCAGCAAAAAATTACAAAGTGGTGATGAGCAGCATCGCTTGCAAGGGCTGAATGTTCTGTGTCATGTGCTTTGGCCTTAGACATAAAACACAAGACAGTTTTAATGTATCTGTAGCCTTGAAAGCTAGTTACAGGATATTCACACATTTAGTCTGTTGTTTTCTGCTGTTGACTCAGTTGTCCGAAGTCAGCAACATACAGAATGGAAATGAACAGTTTAACAACTTTAATATATTAAAAAACAAAAAGTAAGATTAAGGAAATGTCGTAAAATGTGGAAAAGATGCAGCTGTAACCCAGAAGTATTCATCTCAGCAGAAAGCTGGATTCTAATAGTGGAGGAATGGAAAGGCTACAACAATCCCATTATAGTCAGTACTGCTGAGCAACTTAAATACAGGGATTGCTGCCAAATTCACCACAATAAATGAATTAGATGTGTTTCCTGCCGGGGAAAAGATGTGTGGAAATACATGTACATCATGTGAGTAAGCTGAAAAGATCTAATCTTGAAGATATTACACTGACAGACCTTTTAGAGTTACAAATAATAGTGATAGGTGAAATTTTGTCTTAATAACTGCAGCTGTAAATCCATGGATGGAATATTGTTAGCAGCTACTCAGATTTCTATTGATAGGGATGTAAAAATAGACCATTTTCAGCTGTTGTATACTGCTGCTGTTTCCGATGGGCTAAGTGCTGAATCTGCTCTGTGGTGGGTTTTTCATTTGTGATCCAGAATTATATAGTGCAGTCGTACTGACTTTTAATAGTGGTCTTATTATTGTCCTGAAATACTTGCTCACCAGCTGCAAAACAACAACATTTATTCACCCGCGCACGCTGTGCGGCTTCCCATAGACTAAACGGTATTTATGCTTGACAGTATTCCAGTCAGTATCTCAGGTAAGCTGATGTGCTTAGCAAGAACTGAAGCTCATCAAAATGAAGGTTAATCTACACCAAGACAGGAGCTGTCATTCAATCATTGCTAGCAAGGCTGCAGGAGTCTCAGCAAGCAACAGAAATGACAGTCCTTTTGGGATGGTTGGTTTATTTGTTGTTCTTTACTTTTTTTTCCCTTTTTTTTTTTTTTTTTTTTGAGAATAATGTGCAACCAAGTTATGGTACAGGCACTTCTTACCTGGTGGTATAAAATAAGCTGCTCCAATGCTCTACAGACTTATTTTTAGGAAAACAAAAAAACCAACTGATTCCCATGCTAGTCAGAGAAAGTCTGGTTAGATTGGAGTCTGGACCCTGAAACACTTGCTCAGACATCAAAAATCTTGGAGTGAACAAAGAAAAGGCTGATGTTACAAGGGAGGAAATTGGCAGATGGAAGCCAAGAGAACAACTAGCTGATGCCTTGCTATTTGTGCCTGCCAAGCTCTGTATGAGAAAAGGTGGTTTCTTTGTCTACCACTGTTTTTTACTGTTTGTTTTAGGGCTTACTACAGGAAAGAAAGTGAATGTGATGAGAAAATGTTGACTATGGTGCAGCTGAAGTGTTTGTAAAAGGGCTAAATTCACTGCCAATGTAATTCAACATAACTGCAAGCAATGGAGCTAACCCGGGGTGAATCTGGCACCCTTTACCTCTAAGATGAATTGGTACATACTCATTAGACAGAGCAGCTTATATTAGTCCATTAGTGTATGCCATGCTTTTAATCTATATATATTGCATTCGTTTTGGTGTTGAAGGAATTATTGGGATTATTAGGATTGAGGGAAGTAGGAGAATTAATTTCCATTTTTAGATTTATTTATTCTGGATACACGCACATTTCCAAGTTTTTCTCTCTGCAAACATTCAATCAATTTGTCTTAGGATCACCAATCCTGAGGGAGTCTGGAGAGACCCTGTATCCACACCACAATAGGTGGATCCTGCTCATGCTCTAGGCTGGCTAAACACTATCTCTGCCCTTTGACAGGGTTAATCTGTTAATGCTCAGCATTGTCCAGTGCAGCTACCTGCAAAAGGGCTCATACCAGGTAATTTAGTACAACAATTTGTGTGCTGTTACTTGTTACTGTAGGGCCCAATTCTTTCCATGGAGAAATTTTCATGAAACCTCCAGTTTAATACCCTGCTCACCACTGTTCTGGAGTGGAGCAGGGATGGGATGTCTCATCCTTTGTATTTCAGTGTCTTAGTTTGTGGATGTTTGTTTTAGGCTTCTGTCCCAAAACACCTCCTTTGCTCTTGTTAGTCTATCCAACAGCCCTTCAATGAAACTTTCTAGCATCAGATTTCAGAGAGAATACAAATATCCTTCCCTTCTAGGACAAAATAGTCTCTCATTTATTTGTCTTAATTTTCTCTAGCCTGAGGCAAAAGGCTGTTGTGATGTGAGCCATTAAAATATGCCCTTCTGTCAGGTTTTCTTGGGAGATTGGGAAGGAATTTTCTTCCTAAGTTTCTTTGCGAAAACTTTATTTTGTTCCATTCAAATTTTATGGAATCTTCCTCTCCTTGCAATGTCTGTATCTTATATTTTTACCATGCTTCACTTTCTAAGCTGAAAATCACAGAATATAAGAATATATTTTGAGATTTATTTTCTTTACATCTTTTAGTGAATTTTTTTGCTGAATGATGATCATGTCATGTTCCGGTTCATTTGTAAAAGGCCTGTAAAGAAGCAGCAGAGATAAAAGGTACAAAGAAAGCTCCCAGTAGTTTTGAGATTGTATTTTTACAAACTCAACAGTTTTACTGCATAGGGCCTGAACTCTTCCAATCCCGCCTGAATTCCCTCTGGCAATGAAAAAGGCCACCCTCTGTGCCAAATGCTTCAAGCCCACTGAGCAAACTGCCTTATGGTAAGTTTACATGACGTTTGCCTTGACTTATTCTTTCACAGCTATTTAATGCTCTTGTGCCGTCTGATAAACCATGGACATAGCTGGAAACTCATGGAAGTAGTTTCAATCAAGAGCAGTAAGAACTCAGAACAGTTTCATAGCAGGATGATTTATAGATCATTCCAAAAAATCATTCTCTTTTTCTTGTTCAGATTCACTTACATTGTAAAAAATAAAATAAAATAAAATAAAATTTCTGGATATTTTTGAGTGATGAGATTACTAAAACCTTTTAACCTGGAAAGGAAAACGCTAGAAATTCAGCTGTTCATTACTCTTTAATTGGAAGAATTATGTTGTTTGATGGTAGTATATTTAATAATAAAAGACATAAGCAAGCTTTGCCAAGCATAAGACTTATTGTTGGGTGAACACAGGGAAAATGCATCTATAAGAATGTTTGTGAATTCTTAATTAGATTTTACATAAACTTTTTTCCACTTTTTGTTCACTTTTTCCATCTAGCCAGCTGAGGAAAGATGTAAACGTGTGCTTTTTCTGTAAATGCGCACAGCAAGTAAATTTTAGGCCTGTCATTTAATTATGAAACAAAAAATAAATTAATGAGAAAATAATGTTTATTGGAAATAAAGTGCAGAAGCAAAGTTGAGGTCAGCCAAATGAGGAAGATAAAGTCTATCTAGACTGACCTACCTCCATACAAGCCAGTTCCAGTCCTGGGATCAGGACAGCCAGGTCAGCACGGAGCTGTGCCAACTGAATTGAGCAAACTCATTTATACAACCCCTGGGAGCTGAATGAGTACACAGAGTGGCACCATGCCAGGCAGACATACTGTCCTTTTTCCTGGGCTATCTTGGCTATCTCTCCCATGACATGGCATTGTGTAATGTAGATGTGTCCTTAGGTGACCAACCAGCATGCTCAGCAAGCAAATCCCAAATGGCAAATGCTCAGACAAAGGGCTGTAATCATTTATGAATGCTCTGTAAGTAGTGATATTTGTTCAGATGAACTGCTAAATAACAAACAAAAGGGAAAAATCTGGGACCTCATTATAGACAAGATATTAGCAGAGACAGGAGCTAATTTCAGCACTCTCTCCCCAGTTTGTTTGCTGCTAGCATATCAGTCAGTTGCCAAAATTATAGCTCCATTTTCTGAGTCTAGTTTTAATATTCAAAGGCATTTTATCTTGCATAACTTTTTTAAAGCTTGTATTTGTATGGTAGTGCATGCAATACATTGTGCCCTCACTTTTAACTGTGAAATATACAACAGTTGCTTTTGATATATTTCAAACACGCTGTTGTGCTCACTCATACAGAAACCCTTCAGCGAGTTCTGCTGTTCTATTCATCTTAATGCAAGGGCCTGTTTGGAGTTTCACCATTGTCATTACTTATATGCTGCAACACACAGTGCATTACTCAGTAGTGCCTGAAGATCTTTCAATCTTGGCCGAAAAGGTTTATTTCTAGATTGCAATCATTAATAACAATTCAAATTGACACAAGCCTTTGACAATACCCTTGCCTATATATACGCATGTGTATATGCATTTTTGGTGAGAAGAGACCTGAGAAAATGCTTGATTGCCATCCTTAGGGCCAGGTCCTTCCATTGTTGTAACACCAGTGTTTTGCCAGAAAAGGACTTATAGCTGTGTTATAAATTGAGATATATAATGCATTTGTTACATCAAACTGCTTCATTTCCAGGGGTGATCTTTGAAAAGAATGAAAAAAAAAGTCATATGCAAAAGTATAATAAGTTATTTGGAAACTTTAAGTATTAGTCATAGAAAACCTTCCATACATAATCTTTTACCAAGACAAAATTAAAAGTAAATCACTCAGAAAAATTTGTTTCTAAACCCAGAAGCCATTTTTTTGTCCTAGATTTTTATAAATGGAGTAATGTCATACTAATTTTCCCTAATTCAGGAATTAAGTTACTCTGGTCCTGTAAGCCAGTGAAATCAGAAGACCCAGGTAATTTGAGCCATCATCTTTTCCTCTGTCATTTTCTCTCTTCAGCAGAAGGTGATGGTTCTATTTTGTTCGTAAATTGCTTTGAGATTTGAGTATGACTGTAGCCTTGTGTAAGCATCAAGTGCAACCACATTTCTAATATCTAATTAGACCAAATTCTACTCATACATATACAAACATGACTCCTGTTAAATGCTGCAGAATGTCACAGGAGATGAGAGAAGTTTGTACATTTAGCAGACTATATACAATCAATTTTCAAGCCGTATAATAAAGATTTTTACATCTAAGTAATACTTAACCTGGAGCATCCTCATGGACTTATTTTGATGGAGAATGTCCATTCTTCATTAGATGCAGTGTGAAACAGCATGGAGAAAAGGTTGAGATACTTCATGTCTTCTTTGCCTCAATCTTTAACAGCAAGGCCAGCTGTTCTCAAGGTACACAGCATCCTTAGTGCTACAGGCTGGGGGCAGGGGGCTGGAAAGCTGTGCAGAGGAAAAGGACCTGGGGGTGCTGGTGGAAGTGACTGAACATGAGCCAGAGTGTGCCCAGGTGGCCAAGAAGGCCAATGGCACCTGGCCTGTGTCAGAAATGCAGCAGGACCAGGGCAGTGATTATCCCCTGTACTGGGCACTGGTGAAGCCACACCCTGAATCCTGTGTTCAGATTTGAGCTCCTTGTGACAAGAAGCACATTGAGGTGCTGGACCAGGTCCTGAGAAGGGCAGCAGAGCTGGGGAAGGGTCTGCAGCACAGGTCCTTTGAGGAGCAGCTAAGGGAGCTGGGGGTGTTCAGCCTTTTTTGACAAAATGAGGCTGGGAAGAGATCTTACCGTTCCCTACAACTCCCTGAAAGGAAGCTCTAGCCAGGTGAGGGCCTGTCTCTTCTCCCAGACAAGTGACAGGAGAGAGGAAATGGCCTCAAATTCTGCTGGAGAAGATTTGGATTGGATATTGGGAAAAATTTCTTCATCAAAAAGATTTTCAAGCTCTGAAACTGGCTTCCCAGGAAAGCAGTGGAGTTGCCATCCCCAGCTGTATGTGAAAGACCTGTGGCACTCAGGGACGTGATTTAGTGCTTGATATGTCAGTGTAAGGTTAACAGTGGGACTCAATAATTTTAACAATCATTTTCAACTGAAACTATTCTGTTCTATTCTTGTATTTAATTTCTGCCTTGTATGTTGGTATGAAAGTCAGTCTTTTCGAGGCCTCAGACCTTTTATGTCTGTAATTTTATGCCCAGTGATGCTGTGGGACCTGTTCATACTGTGACCTGTGGGCAGAGGAGATGTCAGCCCTGGCAACCCTGCTCAGTGCTCACCAAACACAGTGCTCTTGGATGGAGTCAAGAAGTCCCAGATCTGCAGCTGCTGAGCAGCCACACTGAGTGTCTCTGGATCATTCAGTATCCAATTCCCAAATGCAGAGAAAAGCCATGATCTTGTGCTGGGAAGACAGTCACTGCCAGAGCTATTGGGAAAGAGATAAAGTCTTTGTCAGCCCCTCAGGAAACACATATCTGAAATGACCAGCTTGATGTTTGTGGAATTGAGGCCAAAACTACATAGAATTTACTGCAAATCAATGTGTTACTGCAACAACTATATCTTTCTACTTCTAGTGAAAAAAATTCAAGCTTCTGTCACCCTGGTTTACAACTGCAAGGCAACACAAAGTATAAATTGGAGCACATTTTTTCCAGTTTGGATTAGTGTTTCTACAACAGAAAAATCTTATGGACTTTTCTCTCTATAATTTGTAGAAGTTGTTATTAATATTACTTAGATTTCCTGAACACTCCCAGCAATTCCTCTGCTTCAGCTGCTTTTCTCAGAGCAAATAAATATTTGCAACAAGTAGAGCTGTGTGAGCTAGCAGAGGGGGGAAAAAAGACAAAAAACCTGGCAAGCAAGTTCTCTGTTTCTTTGAAAACTCTCCAACACCATGAATCCTGTGAGAGCTTAATTAAAATGAAAAGGGAATTTTCAAAGGGAGAAAACAAAATAAGCTTTTTTTAATGCTATTTTTGTTCTGAGCTCAGAAAATCTCTTTCTCTTCTTCAATTGGTTTCCCCAAAACATAAATATTGGCAGCTTTAAGGTTTGCTTTTCATCCTCTTGAGCAAGAAGCAGTGAGTTCAAAAGCTTTTTCCAGTGAAGCTTAGGGGGTTTGCTCACCAGAGCTTGGATTTCTGACACAAGTAGTGAGTCTAGAACTGTAAGCACTACCATGAAATCAAAGTTGCCATTTCAAGGGAATTATAATTAAGTGGTAATATTTTTATTTTTGCTGATAATTAGAGGAACCTGTTGTTTTGTTTTTTTTCAGATACAGCAGTACATAAGGGTAAAGGTCAACACATATTTTAGGCTCACATGATTAAAGGACATTTCTTAGTTAATCTCATTCAAGAAGCAATCACTTCTCACACTCAGCTGCCTCTCTTTAACCAGTGGATGGGTGTGGCTTTAACATGAGTTCGTACCAATATTTGCTTGTTTCAGTCTATATAGTACTTACCTGCACCAGCCATATTCTGGTAAGACACTACTACTTGATATTTCAAAGTTTTAGAGGCAAAAATTTCTGAAACTTTAAATGTTTATTGGTTTGTTTTGGTTTTTTGGGTTTTTTTTGGGGTTTTTTTTTTTTTTTTTTGGGTATCCACATTCTGGACAGAAAATGCATGAGCTGCTTCAGCCTAAAACAAGGACAATTACAAGCCAATATTTAAGTGTCAAAATTTTCAAATTTCAAATTTTCAAACTGGCAAAATGATTCATATGGATCAGTTTGCTTCAGCCACCTCTGTAGTAGACAGACACTGAAATGTGGAAACTTGCACGTTAACTATTGATGCAAACACAGGTGAAGGATCCTGTGTGACCTGCTTTAGGTGACCCTGCCTTGGCAAGGGGTTGGATTGGGTGATCTCCAGAGATCCCTTCCACCCCCAATCATTCTGTGGTTCTGTGAATCCTTTCCAACTTCACAGATATAAATCAGTAAACAATTGCTGCTGCTCTTGTGGGTTTTCAAAGGCTGTGGACACACATGGTGCATTTCTGAGCACAGTGACCATGTGTTCATGGACAGTGTTACCCTGTGTGAGAGCACAATCACAGCATGTACCGTGGAGAGGCTGGTGGTATTACACATTTGATCTAGTGCTCAGTCCTCTGATCTAAGCAATGCAACATAAGGGCTCATGGGAAAGTGTGGAGCCAGCTTTGAGGTTTGCCTTTACACATTAGAGTGTTATACTCCACCAAAGTCATCCTGCAGAGCTCTGTCCTACTGCCTGTGACATTGCACTTGATCAGATCAACCAACAGAAACACATGTGCTGAGTCATTGATGTGTCCAGTGTCAGACAGTAATTAACAGGGGCAAGTTCTTTTTAAAACTGGAAAGGGAGCTGGCCCCATGGACTCATCCCTCTAGACAGCGCTGCTGCATTCATTCAGAAGTTCATTTAAAGTGCTTCTAAGTAAATGTATTTTATGTGCACTGCTTGCCAGTCTTATATGTGGCAAACATCGTTCCACTTGTGGAAGAAAGTGCTGTGCATTTTCTTTTTCTTCCAGAGGTCATTTATGGGACAAAAAAAATCAGTCTTCTAGATGACTAGCTTAGGATTTTAAAAACATGGCTTGTGCTATACTTATTTTAAATATTGATGGCAAGATTTAGTCAAGGTTGTCTGAGGATAACAGTGGCTTATGCAACTAGTCGGCACACAGCTACATGCTGATAGATTTCTCTATTTCACAAGGATTTTTTTTTTTTTTTTTGGTAGCTGGTCCAAAGGACAGCCCATTCTTTCCCCATTTATTTGTAATTTAACCTGAGTATTTAATGAATTATAGAAATGAACAGAAATTAGCTCATCATTCCATAAAGAAAATACATTTCTAATTAAAAACTATGTATATGGGTCACACTTTGCAAAAGGAAGGATAAGTCAAGCATCATTCCTCTTGATTTGTTCCAGGTCACTGTTTTTCTCTGCCTGGCTGCAAACCACTAATGGATTGTCATGATAAAAATTCACTTTTGTACCCATCTGTTACATCGTACTTTTAATGTCTATTTTACTTAATGTATCTTATTTTACCCCACTTGCAGCTGCAAACATACCACACTTTATTCTAATAAAGTTTTATCCTTTTTGGTGTTTTAAATGAGAGAAGATGATGTAGAGAGTTTTCTTTGCAGCACTGGCAGTTTTAACATATGTTAGTATAATAAATTCATTCAAGACATTTTTTGAGTGCATATTCCTCTCAGTCAGTTTTCTAGACATTACAGTTGGTCCCTCAAACCTAAGTTGTTTTATTTGCAATAAAATAAAGCTTATATAGCAGAAATGTTTTAAAAAGACAAAGTCAGTAGGGAAGATTTTTTGTACTTCAAGGAATATTGAAGATGGGTACATGAAATGGGAGCCAGGAATGGGACCTAAGTAGATGTCTTCTAATACAAGCATTGTTTGATAACCAATGAAAGACTAGAGATTTTGAGCTACTCAGGCATTCTGTTGTTAAAAAAAGAAAATATTGAAGAGGAAAGATGTTGAATGTTGAAAAGAAAATGTCAATCGAATACAACTCCAGAGGATGATCTAATACTGTAATTATCAACCTTTTTTCTGTTTCTGACTCTCTTGTAGACCAAATGTTTTCAAGCAGCTCCAGATACAAGTATCAATAGTAGATGATACAACCCTGTAGGGATTACAATCATTAGTTTGGAAACAATTGTTCTGATGGAATCAGTACTGGGGAAGCACCTTAGGGCCTGAGATGGATCATTGTGTTACCTGAAATAAGGAGAAAATGTTGGCTTGAAGAGCTTCCAAACCAGATATTAGATGGCTGTAGCAGACACGTAACAGCAAGACAATCCTGACAAATATAAAGCACATTTACACTACTGACCACCCACCTATTGCCAAATGCTTCATAAATTCCATGTGATTAAAATATTGAATATCATTCTGTGTTGTTGTCTCTTCCTAGCAAGTTCCATGATTTTCCAAATCTGTATGTTCTATGGATGTTTCACTTATTGTGGAGTCCAGCACCTCTGTAGGTAACAGCAGCACATCCAAGGTGCTGTTTGAAGAGCCTTGGGTCAGAGGAGGGTGGTACAGCAACTCCACAAACTGCTCACAGTAACTGAGTCTGTGGCAGGCCTGTTCATGTGATCCCTGTGAGTCACAGCATTCCTCTCTCTTCACCTCAGCTTGGGTTGGACTTGAGTTGCCATTGTATGCTACAAGCTCATACAGAGCCCCTACACTGCCAGCTGTGTCATGCCTTGTGACACATCTCCTCTTCACACAATGTTCTGGAGGCTTAATCGTAAACGTTTCATCAAGGGCCCATCCTCTGGAACTCCTAGCAACTGTCAACTCTGTTTTATTCCTGGGAATGGTAATGCTCTCTCAATTCAACCCACTCTAGAAATAGTTTCTAATTAGCAAATGTAGTGAATTGAGGCTCCCAAGCCAATGAACTGCTTTTGAAAAATCACTCTGACAAATGGAATTTGCAGGTAAACTCCCTGAACTTCTTTTTGAAGCTTTTATTTTAGGGTGGGAATAAAAAAGTAACATTAACTTGGTCAGGCATGGAGAGAGAGCAGCTTCTGGGCTAATAGTGAAGGCCTTCACCCAGGATAAAGAAAATTAGACTGCTAAGCTCTACTTCAAAGGACAGTTTCCCTAATTTACATTGCATACATTTGAGAACAGAGATTCATCCCTTTAAGGTGAATGTCCTAGCCAGAAAGCTGTAGATTTGAATATAAGTCCATGATTTTTTTTTTAATTATCTCTCTTAATGGATATTTAATTAAACTTGTGCAATGCGGACAGTTCAAAGACAAAGGACTGAGAACACCTCCATCCCCAGATTTCCTTAAGCTGTCAAGTTTGGCTATTTCCCAGTGGTAGATGGGAGTTGTGGTTTCACTTTCTTAGGGAAGAAGACAGGTTTCCTCCCCATCTATGAATAATTTAACTGGTTAACTTTTACTGAGTAAAAAGGGACATGGGACTGCTTTTACTGTGTTTCAAAGCTTTGGTTGACTGAATAGAAGCTTCTGAAAAAAGAAAAGGCATTAGGCACCCAACTGCAGAAGCAGGCTCAGGGCTGAGCAGTGGGAAGCTGCACCACTCAACCCAGGCTAAGGGACCTACATTTAGGGCACATATTTTCCTCCTGCACAAAGTGTGACCTTTTGACAATCTGACTCTTAGCAGATTAACTTTGATGCATGCTTAACCAATCCATCATTCTTGGAGCCTAGGGCTGTCGTTTGAGAGCTGTGAATCCCATTAAGCTTCCACACACCTAAAGGTTAAGAATCACGAGGTTGTGATTCATCCCATTCCTTCTGGATTTATGTTATTATGGAAAGAAGCAGAGGTTGGAAGGAGAAAAAGCAATGGCTGGGAGTTGCTATTGGGGTTGCTCCTTCAAACTTGCAGCAAATTGAACCTAAATAGAGGAAAGAGTCTTTACCCATCCAGACAGACAGATGCTGAGAAAAGCACTGAGACAAATGGATCATGAGGCAGATTTATCATATTCACCTAGACTTCTTGGAAGTACTCCCACAGCCAGGGGACAGCTTTAGCCAAATGAAACACAGTGCCAATGGGATCTCTGTCCATCTGTTCTGATGAAGTAAGATCCCCTGGCACCAACAAATGTAAGACAAATAAGATCAGATTAAATATAAATAAGAAAGAACTTGATTATCTCATACCTCTGATGAAGGTGCTGCACTAGAAGGATGAGAAAAACTTTGGGTACTGGGCACTGTTTATAAATTTAATTTTAAAAATGTTATTAGATAAAATATATAAATAGAATAGAATACAATGAAATAGAATTCGCAGACTTTCTCCCAATCCATGGCAATGAATATTTAAGAGCTTTTGGGGTGGGAAGGAGCACATTCAATTTCACATGCAAGAGGATGCAAGTGAGGTGTACATTTTCTTCTGCCAATTTTATATCCTTTTGAACTGCCCTTGAATAAAAACATTCCTGATGTGGCATAGAGCAATCATTCAGCTCTGTTAGAGTAGGTGCTATGCATTATTTGCTCTGAAAGACAGGAGTTCTGTTACTTCAAAACCAATAAAATAGTTGACATATTTTATTTTAAAAGTAGCTTTCCCAAAGTACTAGATTCTAGTCTCAAGAGCATAATGAATAGATTACAATAGAGCTTGAAAATGTGACCACCCTGGTTCTATGCAAAGGCATAGTTATTGGGGCTTTGAGGTCATGCAACTGTTTGCTTATACTGCATATCTGAGAAGTGAAACTGCCCTTGAACTGGAAAAGGATTAAATAAGTCAGTCTCATTTCTTGGTAAAACCCTAGGCTCCCAGTGTGACACTACTAGATTTTCTGAGTGATACCTACATATTTATAAACCATAGTTAGTGTTCTCACACATTTCAGATGTGTGATTACATAAAAAATGTATTGTAAGACATTTGTTCAATGAAATTTTCCATCTTCAAAATATATATTTTTTGCTCTTCTGGTTATCAACTGAAAGGTTGCAACAAGACACTGACAAGGTTTCTTGTTCTAAGTTGTGTGTTTTGAAGGGGTTTTAGCACAGGGTCTATTGCATAAGGTTCCAAAAAGTTTCAGAATTTAAGTTTTTCAATGTCTGTTCAAAAATATGCTAAGAAAGATACATTTTCAGCTGAGAAAGATACATTTTCAGTACTTAAAGGAATTAAATGTAAAAACTGTTTTTCAAAGATGTTCCAATGTTATGTAAAAATTTAAAAATCTCATCAGTTTTATCTTGCAAATTTAATTTCATAAACTAAGTACAATAATGTAAACCTGTGTTTTGGAATGCTCTGTTTCTTTTAAACCAGTGGCTGTAAAATCAATTTGTATAAATTTGAGATATATTGGGAAAAAAGCTATGGTTTATGAGTATGAAGGTATGACTCAGCCAGCCTATTAGTATCACAAGGAACCTATGGTTTTATGAAGAAGCTGAATTAATATTTGTTCAACCCTTTGAAAATGTAAAGAGCACTGTAAGTGATTTCTAATTGTTGACTTTACTATTAAAATTTGGAATGAATGCCTGTGCAAAATTATTCTATTTTGGAGTAATTCATGGGAGAGTCCACATGTAAACTAGAAACCTAGAGGAAGCCTCGCATTTTGTACTCTGAATAGAGCAGTTGGTGGAACTTGAACATTGTACCACCATCTGCAGTTCATTGCACAACACTTACCTGAGTTGCAGGGTTACATCAGGAAGCCCTCACTGAGTTCCTTGAACATACATCTGAACCTGAGGGTTGTGAGAGAGAAAGAATTAAAGAACAAAGCCTTTAATATTTAGGTGCTATCATACTTAATATTTAAGGTCTTGATCCACATTTCCTTAGAATTCATGAGTATGCTGTGATGCTTCTGGAGGACAGAAATCAGGTGAATATCCACACCCTGCAGAAAAAAATTAAGATTCTTCTTGCTCTTTACATCTCCTTTGCATTTTTACTTCTCTGTCTTGTGTTCCTGTTACAGCAGGATTAGTGGAGCACATCTGCTTCCCAAAAGACTGAAGTTTGATGATCTGGGACTGTCTTGAGTCAACAACAAACCCTTGACTCTTTCTGGCACTCAGTCTCTTAGAGAGGCTGAGAAGAGCAGAGCCTGGATTGGTAACTTTTTGCAAGATTACTGCGATCATTAAGATAGGACAAAAAAGAAATAAAAAGGATACCTATTGTCATATTCAGATAGAAAGAATTATCACAACCTTTAGTCTGGTCAGCCTTCTCTATTGCCTCAAGGCCCCTCTAAAGATTTAGGCAGGGGAACTCGGCTTATAGACTATGGCAAGATGCAGGAATGAATGACATCCAAAATGCTAATTAACTTATGGATAAAGTCTGTTACTGCAGCAGTTCTAAGTAGTGCATTATTCAAGACCAGATACATTGAAAATGAAAATAATGAGCTTCTGAGGGAGTTTTAACACCTCTTGGGTTAAACAGAAGCTTAAAGATTTTCAAGATCACACTTTTCTGTCTAGATAGCTCAATTCTTCCTAAATTCCATATTTTGCATCAACATCCTACTTGGATTTGGCTCCAGGTACTTTTCTGCCTTGGGAGGTTATATATATGGTCCTTAAAACACAGCAGCTGATGGGTTTGAATTTTACTAGCTAATCTTCAACGATTATCTGATCCCACTGTATTGATAGAAAACACGCTTCAGGCAATACCATAAAATTTACAGCCAGTGAGTTTTACAGACACCAAACAAAACACCCAGATAAATCTCAAGTATTTAGTGCATAGAGTAAGTAGCTGAGTTAATTTCTCAGCTGCCATAGATTTATTCATTATAAAGATAGCATTGAAAATAATTTTGCTTTATGAAGGTCATATAAATTCAGTGTTATGTGGAGAAAATACTGTTAATTTATTACAGAGAGTAGATATGGCCGAAACTCTTGCTTGCAGAATTACTTCCTTTCTTCTAAAATACAAAAAACCATGTCAGTGTAGAGGACCTCTTCACTTTCAGCTATTCAGCAGAGAATGACTACCAAAATCTGAACCCACCTTGCTTAACTAATCATCTGAGAAATCTCTACTGCTCTAGCTGTGCTTTTTTTTGGGTTGCAAGGGTGGTTGCCATGCCAGCATCTTTGTGAAAAGCTCTAAAGATACTCGGAAGCCATCAAAAATTTTCTGTGGCAGGTTAATAAATGCAAACATTTCTTAAACAGCCAATACTTTTAAAAAATGCCCAGCCAAGCACATACACTGGTATCTCCAGCAGTGTTTGTTCCATGAATGTTTTCTGGGGAAAATCAATTCAGCCAGGAGGCTGAGCAGAAGAGGTTTACCTAACTGCTTACTCTCACTATCTCAAGGGCCAAGTTCAAAACAGCACTTTGAGTGATGTGCTTAGGTTGAAATCTGCTTCCAGCTTTGGAGCACCCAACTCATCTCCTATCTGCATCTTAACAAATTTGAAAGTGGCTTCTGTGTGAGGACAGGTAAATCTGTCTGTGCTCACATATTTTCTGCTTCAGGGACTAAGGCTATTAACCAAAGTGCCAGGAACAGGGGGATTTACTTTCTGAACTGATCACGCATAACAAGGACTTGCTCTCTACTGACAGTATCAAAGTATTGAGAGCCAGATTTTAACACCAGCTCTGAAACTCTTTGAGTAGTTAGGGGCTCCCAGGAGTGCAGGGGAATGCATGTGGGGCACTACCACTTGCTGCTGGGATATTGCTTCTGATTTCTGAGGTTGTTAATTGCTTAATTGAGCCAGAAAGTCTACCTGTGCCAGGATGCTCTGTTTAACATATGCTATATAAACGTTCTACTTATTTATATATAGATAATTTTATTGAAGGTATCCAACACTAGCATTCTCTTTATCTTCCAGAACTTTGTTTTAGTTCTAATATTGCTTCTCAAATTAAAGAGCTAATTATCTTCCCTGCATATCCATTAGAGATTCTGTTCAGTTTGCCAAGAACCATGTTTTTTATAAACTAAACTAAATTAGCTGCTGGAATTCTTTGCTCTCAGATTTTTAAATCACTGTCACAGATCTCAGGGGCCCTTCTAACTACTCAGTGCCTCTGCTGAGGGCCAAGAATCCCAGAGGACACCCAACAGTATGGTGTCCTCACCTAACCAAGGCTCCTCCACATTCCTGTTTTTGCTAAAAAGCACACTGAGCCTTATTGGACAAACAATTGGCAATATTTGTTCACATCAATCTCCAACAAAGACTCTCACTCAATCCTGTTTCCATTCAGTGGCTATTGGTTTAGAGTCCCATGCATTGTCTGGGAGTTTATGACTCTCATTCTTAGAACAAAGTTAAAACAACTCTGGATCACTCACTTGCAGAAAGTTGCCCATAACTTATCCAAACTATATGAACACAAAATATGTTTTATTTTGCTTTTACTTGCAGAAAAGATGAATAATAGCTGTGTTTTTTGGTGGTTTTTTTTCCCCACTCCAATATCAATAACATTTAATTTGCCAGGAATATTGTCTTTCATTATTATCCTTCTAACATAGAGGTTAATAATTTTTTAAAGCCAGTCAAATCAAATTAAATAATTCTGTATAGCTAACTGTTGTCCTGCCATTTGCTTTAAGAAAAAATATCTTATGTTGCCCAATAATACTTCTTATACTATTGCAAAATTTATAATTCTGAAAATAAAGCTGACCAGATATGACCACTCTACTTTCCTTCTCTTTTATCAGGTCTATAAGTATACATTGGTTCACAATGAACTGGTCACCCCTGCAAATTATATTTAAGAAAACTGAAACTACCTGTAGAGAAATCAACACCTGTTTGTTAAACAATTTTGTAACATTAAAATTCATTTAAACAGAAAAACTTAGAATACGTCACGGTTTCAGTTACACCTCCCTCCATTCAATCATGAACACTGTTTGCACATATTGGTAGTTTGTTCTAAATCATGAAAACTTTAAGGCCTGAGATTATAGCAGTGGTCGAAAGTTCTTGTGACCATTTCACCCCAAATAAAGTGTAGAAGTGGCTTGGCCATATGCTTAGTCAGAATGTCCCAAAACAGTCTCTCCTTGCCTGTACCTTCCCTTATAAGAACCATCATCCACAGATTAGTTAGGGCTGACTTCTCTGTGCATGCCAAGGTATCTCTTCCAGCAGAATCTCACTAACCTGTGCAATGTCACCTTATTTTTATTTGCTGTGTTGCTTGTCTTATCATCAGTTTCCTTTGCCCCAAGAGCAGAGCCAAAGAGCATCCTTCAAAACTGGTAAAGTCAGCACCATTTATTCTGGGAAAGAAAGGACAGTAGTTTATATTTAATCATGGTTTATTATCTGTCTACTCAAGGTTCTGTATTGCTCCTTCGATTGCAGCATCTGAGTGTTTTACACATAAAAAGGTTTGGCAACAATTTAATTCCCAGGGGACCACATAGAGCCTTTGGCTCTGCTCCCTGCTATTACATTCAATAGCTAGGATTTCTAAGGGACCTGTGGGTTTAGGTGCTTTACTCTCACAGAAATTGAATGTAAATTTTGCACTTCGGTCCTTTAGGCTATTTTAAAAGACCCTTCCCATACTTTTTCTAGGAAAGAAGGAAACTGAAAAGCAGCCAGTGTACAGCACAGGAAATACTAGTGAGCTGAGGATTTTCTTATGAGCTACCACCAGCTTTTGCCCTTAGTTTTCATTTGCCCCTGTCGTTCTTTCTGAAACCTGTAGAGAGCATGTGATATGAGAAATTAAATTTCTTCCTTCTTCACAACTGGCAAAAGTCTTTGCCCAAGGAAGGCTCTGCTTATACTGGGGGAGGAGGCCAGTGCTCTCCACACCCATCATTTGAATGGCTCTGGCCCCACTCCAGGCTGAAGAGTCAGAAAGAAAAGGTACAAAGAGTGCCAAACAAGCAAATCTAGGCTACATGTTGACAGTAGAAACTTTTGGCCACACTTAAGCAAATCATTTAGCAGAGCAAACCAGCATTGCACAACATATCAGGAGAGGAGCAAACCATATTCCATTGGAGCTGCAGGAGGACATGTAGACAAGACTAATGTAATTACCTGAGCAGTCATTTAGTAAGGATGTTAATAATCCTAATCTCAAAAAACCCCAAACAAAACACCAGTCCCACCCCAAGAAAAAAGAAAACAACCTCACCTACTCAACAGGTATTAATGAAAAGAAGTGGTTAAAAGCTCAAGTTTTATGCGTCATTTGAAAGATCGACACAGTTGTGCTGGGCTAGACAGTGTAAAACTTTCCATAAAATTAAATGACAAACAAATCATTATTTGATTTTATATCCACTAGGAGCAATAAACAATGAGGTCTCACAGCTTCTGCAGTATCTGAGTAATTCTAAAAAATTCAGGACTGCAGCATGTAAGTGGTAAAACATCTGCTTGGTACGGAGGGTTGTATATATTCTTTGTAGTTGTTTTTGTCATCTCTTGCTGATAAATAGTTTTGGGGCTCCCTCTCTTTAGAAATGGCTAAATGGAGAGTTTATTTTTTCAATACCTTGTTTGACTCTTAAAAGTGGAACTATCATGTCCTCAGGCTCTTTTCCCCTCCTAGATCTCAATATTTTAAAATGGTTTGAAAAACTTTTTACATTAAAATATTTTGATCAGTTATATAGATGATGGATACTATATGCCATGACTTGATCTTATTTTAAGTCTTTTGGTATGATGTTTTTAAAGAGCTAATATTATTATCTACATAGGCAGACCCTGAAATTGTATATAAATTTTAAAAGCCTGTGTTCATTCTAGGGCTGGAGAACAGGTTCAGGTTCTTGGTTGAGCATGCTACACAAACACTGACATAACTATTTTAAAAACCGTTTTGGAACTGGGAAGGTTATCATAGATGCCCAAGGTCTTCCTACCTGTCTGGCTTAAAGTTTCTCTGTAAAGAGGTGGGTTAGGCTGGCCATTGGTTTCATACAGGCTAGAGCTTCTGCTTTTCTAGCTACAGAATCAGAGTTTGTGTGACATTTCTTTAACGTAGAAATTAAATCGGTGAGTGTCACCCACTGAGTTTATTGAAAAATGTCCACCAGACAAATATGATCTCACTTCTAATCCAAATTTTGTGTTTTTTCATTGAAATAATTCCATTGTCAAATACCAAACTATACTACACAGACTACTAAAGTGATAGAATTTATATTAAAAATTGCTTAATTTTTCAGAAAGTAGACTCAGCATTTTAGTGAATCAACAACTTCACTTTTCTCATTCAAATCTCATTTTACATTCACAGCACATTAAAAAATGAAAAGGTGAATAAAACTTTGCCTTTTAACCTCAAAAGGAATTTTTCACCTAAAAAAGGTACAGTAACCCACTCCCTTCCAAGAAGTTGAAGTTCCATATCAAGCCCCCTTAGAAAAGAAATGGCAACATCTTGCACCCTGCAGAAGGAAGGTGGATGCAGAAAGGCTTGCCATTGTTGCCACATATATTCCTCTTTCAAAATGCTGTAGTACTGACAACATGGTTTGCATGGCTGTAAAGTATAATACTACACAATGTAGCAGACTTCCTTGCTTCTGCAGCAGGCACTAGTGACATATGCTATGTCACTTGAGACAGATGAATTAAACTTATGTTGTTATTTGGAAGTCGTTCACATCTATCTGAAATGTTTACAGAGGGAAAAAACAAGTTCTTGCAATAAATTTGTGGAGCAATATACCGTTACATAGGACAGAGGGGATCTGTCTTAGTTTCTCCTCTAGAAACTGGAAATACATTGTGCAGCTCCTTACAAAATTCAGGCTCTGTCCTTTCAGGATACTCATTGTCTTTCACATATTACTGTTTGTTATTTATTAATTGCAGTTTCTTACCAAGGACATTACTTAACAGTGTGGGAACACATTTTCAATAAGAGATTGACCTGTGACTTACCAGGGTGAAAAGCTAATGAAGTCAGCAGGAATAAGTAACCAGAATGAGGGGGGACTTTTAAAACTCTCACGCTTTTAAAATCCTCTCAGAGTAAAATTAATTCACTGTCTCTTCTCACCTCTGCAAGCCCCATGAATGGCAAAAAAATGGTGGGTGAGAAAAGCAATATATTTCCTGATGTTTTGAATTGTTTTATATACTGGTCATGCAAGTAATCTGGGCATACTGAAAGCATCATATTTCAGGAGGAAATCTGAAGCATCAGAGGCTGTTCTTGATACTGTAGCACTCAAATTTTTTTCTGATTTTTTTCTGGGGGAAAAAAATATGTCAAATTCCCAGAGAAGGAAGTCTAACATGTGAAGTGATGAGTGGATTTTTTAGATTGCTTTCAATGAGAACGGATTTTAGGATGAGAATATTGTGAAATAATTTCATTATCTTTTGGGAGCCTGCTATCAGTGGCATCCAGGTTATAGTCAGATCTCATCTGCAGAAGCTTCAGCTGAGCAAGAGAAACAGCTCTTACAATGCTGGGAAAGGAGAAGGACTAACTGGTAGAGTGAATGAGAGCACCACCAGTGGGACAAGCCTTCTGTAACCTGAATATATATTCATCATGCCACTCCCTCTTAAAGAGATCTCTATACAGATGCTAGTCTGTCTCTATACAGTAATCAAGTAATTTTTTTCATCAATGCTGATTTCTCATCTTAGTCTCCTCCTCCAGCACCTTCCTAAAACTATTTCAAAACATCCATATTCAGACAGCTACAGTTTAAATAGAACCCTTCTGAGTGACTGGAACCAAAGAAGTCAGGGACTTCAAGTAACCAGTCAGCTTATTTTTGAGATTTGCAGAGGTTTAGTGTATGATACAAAGAAAGAAAATAATAGACTACCCAGCAACAAAACATGATGACAGTCAGTTATCTTTTAAAAGGCAGTTAAAAGTACTAATCCTATTTTCAGCACTTTGTGTAATCACCATGAACTAAATGGCCATTACAGCACCTTTCTAACAAGAACTAATATGGGAAAGAGCCATGCAAACCCACTTCTTCCTAGCCACTGTGAATACTGAAAGGCAAGAAGAAAAAATTGCTTAAATCCTATTAGGACAATGATCCCTATACATTCCAGTCCAA
Source organism: Aegithalos caudatus (assembly GCA_013389925.1). Taxonomy (NCBI): domain Eukaryota; kingdom Metazoa; phylum Chordata; class Aves; order Passeriformes; family Aegithalidae; genus Aegithalos; species Aegithalos caudatus. Next base: position 146,310 of record WEIU01010377.1, read on the forward strand.
GATTAATTCTTTCCCACAAGGGCATATAGTACATGACTTCAGCCACCTTTTCAAAAGAAAAATAAAGATATTTTGAAGAAAAAGGAGATAAATCCTGATTCCTTAAGGCCATTAAACATATGTTTAACTTTAAATACATGTAATATTCAGCAAAGCAGAAGCATAAAGTATAGATTAGTTTTTTTAATCATTTGTTGATTAAGCTGAATGCTGTATGCAGACATGTGAAGAAGAAAAGCAAGTTGAAGGGTTAGATATTTAAAAGACCAAGTTAAACAAGATGTAATTATGGCTTCACTTAATCTTTTCATTGTACTTCAAAGCTTCCATGTATGGGAAGGGGTTTGACAGGTTAGAGTCAGCTTTGGTGTCTCATTTAGCTTGACTTTTTTTCAATGACCAACACTTTTGTAATATGCCTATTTCCTTGAAGTACCACAGGACAAATTCAGCTCACCACATCCAGAGAAACCACACTGATACCAGTTAGCCCAATCTCTTTATAAGGCTGAGCCATTATTTTCTTAATTTGGATTTTATTACTGGCATAAAATCTTTAAAATTACAGACAGAAACAAGCTGCAAGGCATTGTGAGAAAAGATAAAGGGCCAGGACCATATACTCTGAATCCTTTATCTTAATATCTAATAATAAACCCACAGGTAATAATGTGACCTGTAAGACCTTCTGGCTAGGTGCTTAATTAAAAAGCAAGATCAAAGGTCATTACTTCATTCAGCATACAAATCTCTGCCTTTGATACTATAAGGGAGGGGGCAGTGTGCAGCAGCCTGAAATAGAAAGCTTTGGTTGGTGTGTCCCATGCCAGCCCAGGGTCACTGAGGCTGGAATGCACCCTGCATGCCCACCCTTCCCTGAGCCTCCCTAAGGACAGCATCCTGCCTGAGCCTGCCCTCAGCAGCCTCACACTGATGCTGGCTGGAGGCTGCAAGGTGCAGCCAGTGTGCTCAGCAGATCAGCGTCAGGTGTTGTCCAGGACAATTGTAACCCCAGCACTTGTCAAGTGTAGGGGTAGGAAAGGCTGCTTTACAACAAAAGTTACCTGCACAGTCCACAATACTCTGTTCCTTAGCCTTTTCTTAATGTAACACAAATAAAGAAAGCAGGTGATGGCAATATTAAAAATTTTGAGTTTAGTGACAGATGTAACATAGGTGACATTTTAAGTTCAGAGATGCACAGGATCTCATTAGGAACAAGTGAAAATTAATACTAGGCTAGTTGTAGCCTTAAATCTGTTCTTCGTGTGACTTGGAGTTGTAAATAAGAACACCCCAAACCTATTTGAAAACCTGGATTTGACAGGAATTAGTACTCCATTTAACTCAGCCAGACTATAATGTTACAAAAATCCACAACCTTAATATATAAAAAATTTTAAAAATAAGTCATCCATATTTGTCTTTTTGCCTGTGGGGTCTTTCCTGAAACTTCTACTTCAACAGCAACTGCCTGTTGATGTTGTTCTCCCAGTGAAAAAACAAGACAAGCCATGACACAAAGATTAGTGATTGCAAGTATCTATATAATCCTAAAATAAGTTGATCAGTTATAGTATTAATTACATCTGCAACAACAAAATTTTTAAAAGTGTAAACTATCTTTGTTATTGTGCAAAATCATGATAATGTGGACCTATTGTTATGGAAATAGATTTTGATGCCCGGGATTAATTTCCTATTATTGCTGACAGAAATCACACTGGAAATTAGGTATCCTCAAAGCAAATTGTTTGCTGTCAGATTCTAGAGGAGTAAGCCTTTGGTTTGGGCCAAGGCTCACCCCATTCCTCAATGTGACACTTAGGGACACAGTTAGTGGTGGACTTGAAAGTGCTGATTAACAGTTGGACTCAATGGTCTTGGAGAGTTTTCCAACCAAAATTATTCTATGATTCATTGAAAAAATACATCTTTCTGCCACATTAAAATCTGAGGAAAAACTGTTTTGCAGTTCTTCTTCCCTCAATGATATTAACATCCAGCTTTCATTACAGTAACATCCCAAGCCTAAGGGTTTATGAAAGTCTTACACAAAACCTCTACTAATTTGATATATTTCTAAATAAAATTAATGAAATTTTCTCCCCTTCCCAACACTGACATCATTTAATTGTCAATTTTTCGAAAGTATCATTCTGTATTCACAGACAAACCATGACATTCTCTTGATCTTAACATGTAAAGTGTGTCTTCTAATACTTCCTAAGGATAGTTGGTCATTGTCAAAGTTAGAAGCAGCTATCTTAGTGCTCTTCTCCATTTTTTATATTTTTGGCAAATATTTTCTTTTTATGTTTGTCTTGATCCACTCTCTCATCATTAAAATTAATATAAAGTGGCTCATATGGTATCAAATAAGTCATCTGAATAGTTAACTGATGATGTTTTTATTTGCCTTCAACACTACTTTCTGTGGTTCGCACAATTCTGGGCATGGATGTTTTATTTTAAATAATAATTGAATTCACTGAGTAAAATTTGTGATTAATGTAGGTGTGAATTATTCCAGGAGCACTAGACACTAGTGAATAATGGAAAAATATATTTTCTGAATAATTTATTTGAAAGATAAGAATTGTACAATAAATTATTCAACCAATATGATTCAACTAGTCTTTAGTAATTTTTAAGGTAGCATGCACTCCCTCTACTGGATGACTTGGTGCTTCCAAAGGTATCTAAAAAACTGTAGAGTCACGATTTCAGAATTATTTTTCCAAATATCTAAAAATCCTTATCTACAGGAGCGGGAACCTTTCAATATTTTTACAGAAACTCAGAAGGGCATATCTTTTGGGGCAGCCATCTTTTTAAAAGGCCAAAGGATTAGACATAATTACTTTAAATTGTAGGCTGATTTTAAATATATATATATATATATAAATTTCATCCTTAAATATTATGTGACACTCTGTGATTCACTATGGCTTGGCCAAGGTCGACCAAGGTATAAGACACCCAAGAAACTTTTATTCAAGTGGTGACTGGTGGCATAACTGACCCTGGGAATCCCAGGATATGTGCAGCACCTTGAACTTTGGAATCTTAATGCTGGTCAGAGTCCTCAACAAATATTTCACTGTATGAACATAATCTATTAAAATATTAATGATAGGAAATGGTGAGTAGATGCTGATGTGATCTGAGAAGGGATGGGCACTGCAGCTCAGTCTGCTTATTGGATGACCCCCTAAACACAAGAGAAAACTTTCTGTCCCCACCCTAGTCCTGACTATGGCACTGAATTTGATGTGTGTCGTACATTAAGACAAACACATTCCTTTTCTTGTCCCAGTTAGACTGGAGACATTAAACATGGGGCTAACTGGCAGGATTATATAATTTGAACTATATTATCCATTTTCCAGTTACTTAGCCTCTCATTTCCTGGCCTAGTCTCCTCACAAATAAACAACTCATCCGCAGTTACTTTTTCTGCACCAGTCCTATTTTTGTTATATCAATACAAAAAATTTGAGGATTTTTTGATGGTTTTCTCAGTCATTTCAACCTTGTATGATATTTCTGATGTGTATAGTTGTCCTTGCAAAATACCACCCTCAAAAGGCTGCCAACAATCCCCTCTAAATTCCCATGAAGTTCAGCCTGCTGTCACGTAACTCATGATAACTCTAACCTTTGACAGTCTAATTTTGCTATCTGTCTCCTAAGCCATGTCCAGCAGTCATTCATAGTAATAATAATAAAAGGCTATGATCTGGTCTTTCTTCCTCAGTGTAAGATGATCATCTTTTCTTGACTTGCCCTTCAGATCTTTTGATTTCTGATTGTGAAAGGTCCCAGGTCTTTCCAGTAGAGTTCATCAGACTCCACCAAAATCTCTCTCAAAGGCTCCCTAGAGACTTCTGCAGAGAAGCATTTTAAAGTTTGTGATGAGCCTGATCCAGCACATATTGAAGGACAGTCTTTCAATATTCTTTTTCTCTGATCTTCAGTCATGTCCCCTGAGAGTAATTTATTCTGGCAAAACCAAATTCAATATAATTCTTAACTTACATTGAAAGCAGTATAACTTCAGTGAAGTGACAGAATACAGCTATGATAAATGAAAGAAAAATCAAACCTATTTTGTGTGACAGCAAAGAAAAAACGTCTATAACTGCTAACATTAGGACTGGTATTTCTAAGCGATGGACATCAAACACCAAATATATTCAAAACCCATTCACTTTCATGTTATATTCTTAACCTCATATGCCAATAAAATAGCATCATGCTGCCAGTCAATGGTCTTTAGATTACAGCTTTTATGGTGAGAGAATGGATGGCATCCCTTTGGAGAAATAAAGAGAACAGGAAATATATTCATGATTTCATAAGCACAAATTTAGAGTGGAAATCTTGAATTAATTAACTTAGTTCAGAGGTAAGATTGTATAAATATTTGTCATTATTTCTTGTGTAAAAATGAAGAAAGATTCATATAAAGAGAATTTGTCAGAATACTCATCACATTTTCATTATCTAGGAAAAATGTGACTTGGGATCCATAAAATACAAAAGAATGAACAGCTAACTCACTTCCTGATAGTTATATCAAGATTAGTTATAGTAATATAGTTGTACAGTACATAGGAAAGTGTTATAGATTTATTTATGATCTCTCTAAAAATGGTGCTGAAGAGATCTTTTTAGCAGAAAGAAAAGAATGCAACTTAAGGTCTTTTCTTTTTGTAATTAATATAAATATTGTCATTGATGTTAACATTCTGGAATTCAAGCATCAGTAAAATGGACCACATTTCTCTTTAATAACCTCATTGTTGTCTTTGCCTTGATAAGTGCACCACAGTGACGGAACAAGGGGGAAGTGGCACAAATTTGAATATGAGGGAGAGCTTCTTTTCTGTGAGGGTGACTGAACACTGAAGCAAGTTGCCCAGGGAGATTTTGAAGTCTTCCTTCTCTGGAGGTGTTCAAAACCAACCTGGACACGACCCTGTGCAATCTCCTCTAGAGGAACCTGCTTTAGCAGGGGGTTAGACCAGATGATCTCTGGAGGCCCCTTCCAACCCCAGCCATTCTCTGATTGTGCAATTAATGTCACCAAACCTCCTACCCATCATTTCCTTCAGCTCAGTATCTAAGTGTATCTTGAGTGTGCAGGTATTTGTAGATACACAGTGTTATTGCCTCTTCAAATAATTCATCTCTAAGAACATGAGCACACTTAAAACTGAAAATAATACCTAATTTTTCTATTTAATTAGATTTACTTTAGAAGCAAAGAGTACCATATTGGGATCAGGAGTTTTGCTGTCTTCAGACCCAAAACAAAACAGACACCTCCAAAAATTACTAGAGATTACATGTGTGGAACTTGTGCTTATCTCCAGTGGGCCTGGATGTGTGGGAGAGACAGTGTATGTGCATTTTCCTCTGTGCATGGAAGTAATCTGATGCATTTGAGATCTATTGCAGTTGTGGTGCACAAACTGATCACCTGCCAGGCACACATCCATTGAGCCCACCACATCCGAGATGGTGTGGGACTGGCAGGTTGAGGTACAAACAGGTGACAGGGCAAGAGTAAAGCCATGTCAGCTGGTTAGGAACTTCCCAGGTGGTGGCCTGGCAGGCTTTACACTGTGGTAGCCATCTGACAGATAGGGAAAATGCACCAGAGACAGAGCAAAGCCACCACATGGAGCACTTTCCAAGTAAGTGTGGGAAATTAATTCATTTGCTCTAAATCCCACTTGAGACCCTTCTTCAGCTCAAAACAAAAGATCATGTTGGGAAAATATTGCATAGAAAAAGAAAAGATATAAGAGTAAATGTAAAGCTCCTAATATAAATACTTAATTTTGTCCAGGCCAGCAGCGACATTTTGGGGGAATTTAGACCCACCTTTCTCCCACTGAAATATCCAAATTTCAGGAATCAAATTTGAAAATATTTAAAGGAATGAGATTTCCAAACCCAGTCTAAAACTGAATATTCCTATTAAAAAAAACCATCTTTTTTGAGAGGTTGGAGAGGCAGTATATTTTTATTTGTAGGGAACAAAGAAGCATTCCCAGCAAAAGCTGTTTTTTTCAGGACTGAAATAGAAACCTACACAATCCTTAGGTTATCAGGCACAGCACTTTTTTTTAGAGTGCTCTTTGTCTGAAAGCATCAGCTGTTACTATGGTTGCTAAACACTGCAGTAAATTGTTATTGTTTGCATATGAATTTTCCTATCCTAGTAATACAGATTGAAATGTTATAAGTCCCATGCCTCAGACTGAAGTTTTGTGCAGCATTTGGTCTCTAACCATTCAGTCTTTCTCTGAATGAGGCTAGGTTTTTTCTGTGTTAGAAATGTTGGTGATCTCTCTTTAATAAGCTCTTGTCCTTAGAGAAGACACTTGAAATTTGGCAGGAAAGTGAGAAACTGAAAATTCACAGCTGCAGTGGTTGTTAAAAGAACTCCAAACACATAAAACACCATGACATGTTATGTACTTTAAAAAAAAACCCACACCAAATTATTCTCCTTTTTGCTTTATTTGCTCCACACCTTTGTTTGACAACTGCAAAATGCAGGTGACAGTACTTATCTTCCAAAAGCATTGTCAAAATAAAGGAAAGTTCATGAAAAGCTGAAAGTCTTTACTAATAAGCTCCACTAAAAAAACATGAAAAAATAATGATTCTGTTTATGGGAGACAGTTTGAAAAATGTATGGTAAACAAAGTAGAAGCCACCACAAAGAACAGAGACAAAAAAGTTTCCTATAATTGCTGTCTAGAGGAGCCTCATCCCCTCTATGTACTGAGGCACAGATTTGAGCTAGAAGGCACAGTAGATGGAAACACTAGTATGTAATAAAAACATGAATAAGATGTATCATCATATTACTTAATATATGAGACAGGCAAACAAATACAGTACAGCTTGCAGAGTCTCTGATAGCAAAATACCTGGTTCCTCTGACAGTAGATGGAGTTCCTGGGTATAAAAATGTCAGCTGAAATTACACAAGGATACTACTTTCAGCTTTTCATCCAGACTTCTCCAGCCTTTAAGTAGGGATCCTTCTGTGTATATGAACTTTTTTCCTGATTTCTTCTCTTTATTAGATTTATTTATTCTCTTTAATAGATCTGTTCAATTCAGCTCCAGCAACACAAGTATCATTGAAATTTGGAAAAATGTGTATCCTCTTTTAATCCTGGTATGTCAGAGCTCCCAGTTTCTTCAAAAAAACCGCAATTTTTGAAGCCTACTAGTGAGATAATTAGGCTCTCAATGCATTCTTGAGCAGTTCCTCAGGTTTTATTAGCTTTTACAGAAAGACTGTGCAACACTATGAAATATATGCAAACTAAATATAGCAGTGTAACCACGTTAGCTCAGATACATATTCTCTCTCTCTCTCTCTCTCTCTCTGTGTGTGTGTGTGTAAGAGTAGTTTGCCACATGGAATAACAATAAGTGTTAAGAATTAGAGCTTTTGTCTGTTCTTGCTTTAGTATCCCAAGTTTGAAGATTTAAGTATCACAGCAGTTTCTCATCAGCTGCCTTACCAGAATTGTTCTCTAAAGGATCAGGTTCATTCCAGTAGAACCTCCTGGTGCCTGGCATGCTAACCATGTGGGCAGCTGTACACCCATTCCACTACAGAGCTGCACAGTATTTTCAGCCAGGAGCTCCTCTGTTACCTTATTTCTACATCACTCACAGAGGACTGGGGACAACACAAACTACTGATGGATTTTTTGCAGTGATGGGGTAGCCCTCGCTGCCTAGGGATGGGCACTCATGGAGGGCACAGGAAGATCAGGTTTGGCACAGCAACAGAGCACTGAGTAATAAGACATTAATTTATTTCCCTTGTAGGCACTTCTAGTGAAGACCTGAGGCTTTCTGGGAGTTCTCACCTCTGGCAACTGCAATCAACTGTCAACACCACACAGCAGAGAGACACGTAGTTCATGGGGACACATTTGCTCTTGCATATGTCAAGGACCTAACTATTATTTTGGAGTCAGGCCAGCTGTAGGAAGCACAGTCTATGAATGTCATGTTCAACCACAGAGAGAGCCATCTCAGGCAAACCTACTCTAATTGATTTGTACTTTACTGCTCTCTCTTCTGCTATTGTGTCACCCATCAGGACAGCTTATAAGCATCAGTGTGTCCTGTGATTCCTTAGAAACAAATGATCTTTATCTTTAAATTTTATATGGCCAGGCTTACTTGACACTAATAGTGCATGAACCAGGAAAGTCTGTGACAGAAATTTTTGCCTGCAAGTAGCAAATTTAATTATGCATAAATATAAGAAATAGGTATCATGTTTATATGATAAGAATGATTTCTGGTGAGACCTGGGGTTCTTCACTGTAACCTTTCTGATGCTCCTTTGACATTGCACAGTGGGTATTTTTAAGTTATTCATGCCACCACTTACTAAATAAACATCTGAAGTATTTTTTAGATGTAGGATAAACTATATCAATTTCTCTTTCTGCTGCTCTGAGGTTGCTTATATTAAGAGGCCCTGTGACTCAGTTAATCTTTGCAAAGGAACCATTACACCTGTAATAAAATGGGAAATGAGCACACGGCAAACAACACTTCTATTGAGAGAGTCTAGAGGTGCAAAACAATTTCAGAGAACTGTAGCCATTAGCAAAAAGAGCAGATTACCTGTGACAGCCAGCCAGATATATGCACAATATATTTGATAGAGTTTTCAGACAGAACAACCAACTCACTGTTATAGAAAATGCACAATAGATTTTAAAAGAATGGCAACCAGGATGAACACTTGGGAACTGTAAACACCAATATCAACAACAGGCTACAGAAAGTCCATGGAAATATCCTAGAATGTCTCTGGTGAGTATGGTCCTAACTGTCCCATAAAGCAACTCTTCCTTGTCCCCTCTTACGCCAGTCAAAGGTAAAAAGGAAACAGAAAGGGAGAGGTAAGGGTTTGAAGAGCAATAGCTTGAGCAGTCTCTGGGAATCACTGACATCTTTAGATGTTTTAAGTCTATATGGATGCCATCAGACAAATTGAGAGGAGAAAAATCTATCAGGGGTTCCCCAGCTATGCACACACCTTTTTCTCATCCCTCAGGTTCCTGATCCAGAGGTGTTCTGAGGCTGGGAGATCACCATGGGGATGCATCACCAACACACCCAACCTGTGTTTATGTTTCCCCCTAGACATCCACTACACATCTGGAGCCCAGACACTGGAAAAGGGGGAGTCAGTGGGTCCCAGCCTTACTGGAGAGGATCTGCGAAACACTCCAGTAGATGTCAAGGTTTGTCTAAGCCATGGCAGTGCCAGGTCGAGCAGCAGGGCAGCCGCAAGGAACACATAACCCTGCATCCCCAACAAGCTCCTCTGCCACAGGAGCCAATTACCTCAGTAATTCTGGACAAGGACCCCTGGAGGGATTTGTGCCAAGGCACCAGTCACTGCTGTTAGATGTTGCCTCCTGGAGGCAGCAACAGAAAGTTGGGGTTGCCAACAACCTGCAGAAATCTCCATCTCATGCTTTTGGATCCCCAGTAACCCTGGAGCTGCAGCCTCTGTGGCTCTCTGAACCCAAATCCTAACCCTAATCACACTTGGAGGCTGAGGTCCCCAGCACCATTGTTGGCCATCATTAGAATGATTTGGAGGGACCAGTGCTGGTGCAGTGTCATGCCTTTTCCAAGCTCAATGCTCCTGCAGATGTAGGCTTGGTGGCCCTCTGAACCCAACCCTAACCAAAACAGCAGAGAGCTGAAGCATTGGTGGTCCATCCACATGGTGGATGCCAGTTGTATAAGACTGAATTTGTCAGCTCATAAGTTGCAGGGAAGACTTATGCAGGGCTAGGACTGGAAAACAAGCATGTTTTAGCAGACAACAGATATTTCTAGGCAGCTGAGGAACCCATAAGAAGTCTCAAATTTTGGCTAACCTTTTGCTGGAAACTATTTCATCCCCCACTGAGCACAGAAAGTAAAAAGCACAGCGGTAAGGAAAAGCAATCCTTGCTTCTCTCTAGGACTTGTATTTCTGAGGAAGTCAGAAGAGAAACTACCTCAAATTCATAGTAAATCTCCCTTCCAGGTGATTCACAGCAATGTGTTAAATCTGATCGAATGTAAATGTAGTTGCACCACACTATTTCTCTAGACTCCTTCAACAAGTCAGTGGAGACAAGCACGTTCAGAGTGTGATTCATGTCATCCTACAGTAGGTATCTATCTAGGCCAGCTAAATCACAACTTAAAAATGCCAATCTCTTTTATTCAGATATAAAACTAGGTCACAATGGTGTGTTAAGATATAAACACCTGGAGTATGAACAGGTAAACTTACCTGTTTATGGTGTAACTCCCACCCATCATCACACAGCTTAGAAAATGCAGAAAATGCAGTTGTAGTGTTCCATCTCAAGGTAGTCGTAGTGCTTATAGTTTGCTCCATTTTTTTGGCAACTCTGATCTTGCTGCAGTCCTGGGATGCAAAGCTCTAAGGATCTCTATGCTACTTTTTCTCCAGAATCACCTCCGAGATAAGAGTTGGTTTTCTACCTTTCTCATGACAAAAATTAGCAATGGGGCTTCATGTTGCAGCCCTATGCAAAAAACCTTGCTCGTACATAGCTACAGACCCTTTTTAATGAGCCTCACCATAATGGCTCTTTTAGTCACAGAAATACAGCAGGGAACAGGAGAAAATCCACATATAAAACTGTTCCTGAATGCACTAATCAGTCCTAAACCCCATTTGTTTTCTTTTCTCTTTTAATTAGGTTTTCTGTAGGCTCCAGCCATTAACTCTGTTTTAAAACAAACTGTCCAAGGCTTTTCTTTGATAATGGTTTAATTTTAGCTTTTTCACCAACCTCCGAAACACAATTTACTCTCATGCCTGGTATCTCTCATCAGATTTTCCTGCATCTCCTCCCTTGGCAGTCCTCCAAATCAGGTTCATTTAACACCCACAAAGTTCCCACAATTGAATCCCATCTCTACAGATCTCACTTTCCCTGCACATCAGCTCACTATGGAGAGCAACGGCTTCCTGTATCATTTACATCAAAGCCATCTGATGCTGTGAGCAGCAGTGCTTGTATGACACTGTTTAATCCAATCCTCACTGCTTAAGCGCCCGGTCAGGACATGGAAGGAGTCTGCTGGATCTTGTTATAAATGAGCAGCACAGATACATTGCCAATGCTGCCACCATGAAAACAACAGCATGGGTTTGGGCTTGGAGTTAATTACTTTCCCTTTTCCTCCCTTCACAGGCAAGAGATGATCAGTTCATTTAGATTGCTCACTGAGTGTCGACACAGCCCCATTACAAGCTGTTTTTCCCTGCTACCTTCAGCCAGCTGTGCAAAGGACAAAGCACAGCCCTTCCTCCTTGAGGCACTCAGCACCAAACCAGCACTGCGGTGTTTGGAGGAAAGAAGGGGGTCTGGTGGGAACAGGTATACTCATCATCATTCCGTGCATTCCTGGAGAAGCTTTCATCTGAAGGTTTCAAAGAATATACCTTTTCCCAGCATCTCATATAATGCATAAACCTTACAATACCATTGACAGGATAGGCAGCTGCACTTGTTCCTGTTTGCTGAGTCCCTGGGGAAGCTAACACCAGCGCCACATAAAACAGAGGCACCTTTGTTTGAAGGCACTGCATTCTAGTTCTGTAGAGAGCCAAGATACTTTCTTTGAGCCATGTAGTTCTTGGCAATTAGGACTAAAAATCTGGACCACTAGATAGCACAGCACAATACTGAGCTTTGACATGGTGGAGCCAAAATGCTTTTGCTTGAGAAAGCAGAATCACACATAATGCTCCATGGCAGAAAATTGCAGAGAAACCCTCTACAGCCAGTGAACTGAAGGCCTGTTCATAATTTTTGATCACCTACATCTCCAATTTAAGGAACTCATCCCTCTAGAGCCCTGGCACAGCAGTGGAGACCACACCTCAGTCCTCAGATCAATCTTATTTTTGTGGGGAAAGATGTCTTTTTCCTGATAAAGAAGGGTCCAATGTACTTATTTCTTCTCAGGTTTTCTGAGACTCTGAAAGCTCAATTCAGTGTTTTAAGACTACTTTTCTCTCAAGATTTACATAATATTTGGAACAAAAAATAAATAGACAAAGTTAAAAAAAAAAAAAAAAAAAAAAAAATAAAAAAAAAAAAAAAAAAAAAAAAAAAAAAAAAACAACAGAAAAAAAATTAAAACTACAGCAAAGGAAATTAATGTCGGTCCTAAATGCTACAGAGATCTGCATGATGGAATTTATATACATTCTGTCTTTTAGAAATGTAGTTGGAAATCTGTCAACATCATTAGATGCCTGGGCATTTTTACAAATCTGCCCCTGAAGGAGCTGTGGCATAAAGTAAATGCTAAAACAAGGGGTTTATTTCCAAGAATGCTTTCAGCAATGGATTATGGAAGCTTAATTTATTATTATTATTATTATTATTATTCTCCTTAGCTTTGTATAGCGTTGGTAAGACAATACATTAATCAATGCATACAGAACTATTCCTTGTGTGAGTTAGTAGTTCAGGACTCTGGCAGGCTGTAAAGAAATCTGTTACAGGGTTGCTGTGTGACTGTAGATAAGTATCTTCTTTTTATATTCCTTTTTCTCTCCATTTTGTGAATTTAGGTTCTAAGAGTGTTGTGCTGGAACTCTTGGCTATACCACAGTATCCAGATTATTCCAAGCAAAACTGATGAGATGTCCTCATATATCCTTGTATAATCTTCCATTCATCCATAACCTGAAAATTCTTGATTGACAATTTTAGAAGAAAAAGTGTTTTTGGAAAACTGTGGAAGCAGGAAGTGAAATTTGCACTGTGGTAGATATCCTCCGTTTTGTTGTTGTGAAAGCTGTGCCACAGGCTGGATTATCCTTGAGTCCACCAATATTTTATATTGATGGATACAAAGATAAGTCATCGCTGTTGGTGTAGCTGGACACAAGAGGCTTTATCAGAGCAATCAGTGTAATGAGTCAGTGCAATGTGGAAATTATCTTTGTGGTTGAGACTGAGAGACTGGTTGTAGATGGCAAGAGAAGGAAAGAGAACTTGCTCTAACCACAGAGGACTTTGCTATAAGGCAGGGCTTAGAAGTGAGCAAAGTGAAGAAAGAACAAGCTTTGGAGAAGAAAGGTGAAGCTGATGGGTTCAAAACAGCTGGCAGACTTTGGAGAATGTGAATGAAAAGCTGGTGATGGAACAAGGTAATATATAAAAGTCTATAAGAGCTTTGACAAAAATGGTCTCAGTGGAGCAAGAAGAGCAATTACTGAATTGGTGAGTGAGTAGTTAAATAAAGAGATTAGGAAGAGAAAATAAATGGCTGGGGTTTAAGATAGACATAGCCAAGGTTGGGTGAGAGAAATTACTCATGAAGCAAAGGGGAAAAATAAAACAAGCAAAAGCAAATGGAAACGTTTTTATAAAACTGATATGATATTTTTTTTGTGTTATGCTTTTTATATTTTATTATATGTAATTTGGATTCAGAACCAAGTCAAGATTGCGAAGTACAAAATTTTTTTGTGAGTGGCAAGGTCTGTCTCCTGCACAGTCTTCATTGCAAGTGAGTTCTGGCTAAAATCACTTTCTGCTTTCCATGTTTATCTGATATCAGATTGCTAAGTAATTTGAATATTTTTGGCTGAATGAAACCTCTGCACATTTTTATAAACATATCTTAAAGAATTCTGAACCACTTAGTTCCAGAATAATGCTTTTACTTATTTATAATGTGTTCAGTGGTAGTTCTCCATGAAAACTTTCAAGTTTATATGGGAATTTGCATTTCTAGAACATTTAGAAACCATTTTACTTCAATCTAATTGCTAGGGATGTGACTCCTTTAGTTGTGATGTAGTGCATCACTTGCCCCTTTTAGTCTTCAATTTTATCAACATAATTTTTAAAAAATAGGGTAGTTTCTTCCAGACAGGGAACACACTTCACTCTTATAAACTCATCACACATCAAAGTAGGCAGCTTCCATTTTTTCCCAGGAAAAGCTTCAAATTACAGATGCTTTTAAGTGGTAATCTATTGACTTTCATTGTTATTGTGACAGCATCACTGAGCATTTTTCTGCACATCTTTTCCATTCAGGTTTTGTGTGTAAATGTACAGTTTTCTTTTAAGATCATTTAGATGGTGACATGAGGCTATATTAAAGCTGTATTTAGACAGTCTATACACTGACATCTCTAAGGTTGCCATCAAATTTCAGTAGACACAAACTGAAATATGCCATATTTTTCAGCCGAAACAAGCTTGAGAGAAACAAGGTGCTTGATTTGGTCTGGAGTAGAAATCAGCTCATAAAGTCTTGTATCAGTTTCCCAGGCAGTAAGACAAACCTTTCTGCAAAGAATAGATTCTCATATCTCAAAAACAAAATGGGGAAGTTTCTTTAAAATCCCCCATATTGCATGTGATTACAGCAAAAGTGGGGACTGTTGGTCACCTACCTCAAAATTCATTCATTTTAATAATTTGTTTTTCAGTTAACACTGGGACACTGTTCCTGCAGCAGTGAAGTGTGATGCTGGGAGAATTGCATGGAAATTGAGGAGCAGTCTCTGACTGTAGTGTTGGCTGAAGAAAAGGAAAGGCCATGTGAGCACCAGAAGCAACTCTGCCAGCAGTGCTGAGCCACAGGCTGCCAGTGTCACAGCACTGACTGCCTTCACATCCCCTCCTTTGGGCAAGTACTATTCCGTAAAACTAACAAATGATGGTCCCTGGCTTGCCATAGCATATTCATATTTCTTAAAGCATCCACTTTTTATCAAATTTCTGTTCTCCTTACTCCCCTGCTTTTTGCCACATCACAGGGAATATACACTTTCTGTACCAAATCAATTCTAACTGCCAAGGATGCATTTCTGAGCCACTTTTTCACAAACTCTTAGTTTTCTTCTTGCTTTGAGTGGCTGGAACCAGGTCCCTTTCCTCTTTAACCCCTCCAAATTCAGAATCTGATGCAGATTTTTAATTGGGATAATTATTATCCTGCTGACAGTTTTGGTTACATCTTCTTGGGTATTCTGATTCTATTTCACTGGGAACACATCAAATTGGAAAAATCCTAGAACTGCACAGCTTCCTTGCAGCTCATATCTATTCCCAGAATTTGTCATTTCCCTTTCTCCAGTGTATTTGGTAGTCCAGAGCATTGACCTGTAATGCCTGCCTGTTCCTGGCATTTCCAAACATTTCATGGCTTCTCTAATTGTATTGCCTCCACCATTCATCTGCTCTGTGTGTCAGGAAGAGCCCTCAGGGTTCTTGCTCCCCACTGATTTCCAGTTTCTGGCAAAGTACTAACAAAGTTTCATATCTCTCTGTTCCACTGGCAGCTGCAAATAAATGCTCCTATTTTCATCTGCTCTTTGGGGAGCATCATGCAACAATTTCTATTCTGTTCAATATGCAAATACCCTGGCTTCCTTCTGTTCCCTCAGAAAGTGAATAGGGTTTCTAAGGAGAGACAACATATTTTATTAGCTTAATGGAGTGAGAAGTAAAAAGCAGAGGAGCCTGGGAGCACAAAAGTTGTTCTTTATTTGCAGAGAGAGCTGTATTCATGCTGCTAATATATATCTGTAACAATATCTTAGCTGCCTCACATCAAGAAATATCTTTAGACCCGAAGGAAGTGAAAAACCACCCCTCGGTGGTAAAC
Organism: Aegithalos caudatus; assembly: GCA_013389925.1. Classification (NCBI taxonomy): domain Eukaryota; kingdom Metazoa; phylum Chordata; class Aves; order Passeriformes; family Aegithalidae; genus Aegithalos; species Aegithalos caudatus. Next base: position 162,057 of record WEIU01010377.1, read on the forward strand.
CTGGTGGGATATTCAAGGTAAGGTCTCTGGGAAGGCCAGGTAGGGTGTAAGTCCTTTCAGAGGATACCACAGGTCTTCCCAGGTATCTGAAATGCACATGTTTTGACATATTGTATTTTTGTAAAAAATATGCTTGTTGTTAAAATTCATAGTCATATTTCCTTGTTATTCTTCTGTTTAAAAATCAAAGGGCAAAAATTTAGGCAGCCAACTCACATAACAGGAGTAATGAACACTGATAGTGTGAATGGATGGTTTGTGAGCAATCTATGGCTCAAACGTTATTCATCTAGATTATTCAGAAAATACCTATGAATAACAAATACTCAGAGAAAATAAGGGACTATTTAGTGAATGGTCCCATCTGAATTTCTCAGGTCTAGTTATTCAGATTGTGGCAGTGGTGATGTTAGTAGTGAGTTTGATAGTATTGAAGTCACTGCACTAAAATCCCATTTCAAACACAGTGATGGGAACAAGGTTAAACTATATGAGAGTGCAGATGAGACCCAGAGAAAGGCCCTCAATGCCATTAGTTATGTGCAAGAGTGGCTCTGCTATTAGTTACTCACTCCAAAGCTCAGAAATCAGCTGATAAGTTATTCAACACTCAGGAGTCCTTTATACAATCTATAAGCAGCAGGGAGATCTCGGTGAAGGTTTTCTACAAGGACAGAACAATAATGAGGATGTATGTTCATGAGGATTTGAACCTTAATGAGGTAAATAAATAATAGAAAAACTAACTTGAGTAAGATAGAGAAACAATCTTTGGCTCAGACTAATGACAGAGTACCCAACTTCACACTGGAGTGGGACACAGGGATCAAAAACAATTGTAAGTTTGTGAGCTCTGGACCCAGAAGCAACACAGCCACATCAGAGTGGCACAGTGCTTCAGTTAATTAACTCAATTAGATGGCACTGACATGTTCATGTTAGTGTAGATATGCCTCTAACCTCTTCTAAATGAGCTTTAGGTGTTATGCCCAAAAATGTAATCTAGAAGAAAATGTAATGCCAGGAGTATTCTGGTGCCAGGTAATTAGGATGAGAGAGCTGCATTCCACTAAGGAGTGGGATATGGTTGTCCCCAGGCTGGGGGCAGTGGTGCAGACAGTGCAGTAGAGCCCTGGTCCCAGGTCCCATGGGAATGGAAACACCTGCAAGGGCTACTAGTTTCAGTTCCAGTAAAAGGTAGGATTTGTAATTGACTTTGTGCAAGAAATTTTTTTATCTAGTACTAACTTGTTTTCTGTTCAGCTGCTGAATCACTAATCTGAATCACTAATTTTATGAATTAATTATTTCCTGGGTTTTTGACATGAAATATATGTCTTCCATAGAGTTCCAGCTTCTCTCCAAAGACAAGGAGCTGACTTGAAAACATATTTGTCCTGTATAATATTAACTCTTTTTAACTATCTAAGGGACAAATTATCCTCACTATCCTAAGTAGATTTTTGAGACTTTTGACTGAAAAAAAGTATTACTCCTCTGGCACATACCCAGGGATCTCTCTTAGTTCTCTCTTACTGCTTCCCAGCACAGCCAGGTTTTCTTTTAGAGAGGAGATATGTTCTGCACATGACAGCGCCCAGCTTTGTTCATAATCTAATAAGCAATGTGTTCATATGAAACCATGTCTGTCATGTTGTCATGTCAGTCTTACAAAGTGATACAGCAGCGCTCCCTCACTTCACAGGAATCAATCTCTTTGTACAACCAGAGGCAACCCAAATCCATTTAAAAAGAAATCTGTATGTGCAGTCTCATGTTGAAAGAGTATCTTGTAACAAATGCCATTCAGGGTTGTCTTGTAGATTGTGATTCCAAGATCTTGCTGAAACACCTGAATAGCATCAATGTGGCAAATTGCCACTGTGGTGGCCAAGAAGATAATGCATATTATTATGTATACGTTATCTAGTCAACAGCATACAAAATGTTAGTGAAACATTTTAAATTGTACCCTTCCCTTTTTACTCTAAACGGTGCACTAAATATTTGGATCATTACTTTTCATTAAAATTGTGAGCTCCTCTCCTTATCTTGCCATCAGCTTTCACTAAACACATAAGGTAGATTAGTAGAAGTAGGATCCCATGTGGTTCTCAGGTTAGATAAAAAGATGATGAAAGGTCTTAAACAGAATGAGGAAATAACCTGGGTGTTCTAGAAAAAAAAAGTAATAAAATACTCAGAAAAGGAATGAACTCTCATTTTTGTGCTTGTAGTGTTTATGAAAAAGCAGAAAATACTTGTATTTTCATAAGTAAATTGTAAATTTTATTGGTATTTATTTTAAGCTGTGATTCCCAGCATGGTCATTTTAAGATTATCTTGTTTACAAAGAAAATTCTTTTGAACACTCTCATAGAAATACCCATTTATTTGTCATATGAATTTTATCTGTGTCTCACTCTGTTCCCTTTTTTTGCCACAGCTACTGCATTGAAAGCAGAGTTGTGCTTTCTCCTTACAATCTCCTTGTTCCTGTAAAAGTCACAGCAATGTCAAAGTGTTAAATTTGTGACAATCCGCTCTGCTCCAAATTTCACAATAAATCACCGAAATCAACATATATATGTAGAAGGTGTGAATGGCTCTTCTGACTCATTCTGATGGTGACCTATGCCCCTGGCCTCTTTCAGCAGGAGCAATCCTCATGGACTTCCACTGCCCTTTCTGTGTCAGAGGATGCAGTCCTGACCTCTCACCTTAGCAACCTGCATAGCTCTGCCTCACTCCTTTTGTATTTTATGGGATATGTCCCACCAGCTCCACTAACCATGCCTCTCCTGCATTGGATGGTAAGCCTGATGAGCAATCTGATTAAGTTTCTTCACAAAAACTGTCAGGACTGTTCCTGAACTTCACTCTCTTCAACAACTATGACATTTGTGAGACAAGAGCCAGATAATAAGAGTTGGGTATTACCTCAGTTGCCCACAAATTTATTAGTAACAAAAATACTTGGCTTTCCCTCAGTCTGCCTGGCTGCATAGCCTACATATATGCTTTTGGGTGTGAAAGGCTTCAAGCCATATGATCCAACCACTTACACTGCTTTCTGCTGTGACTGACCTTTCTATAAACTGCAGTTGAAAGATCAGTGCTCTCTACATGCACACTGTGATACAAGGTACAGCAGAGGCAGTAATGACAGTCCCCAGCATGTCCTGCTGGCACTGTCAGCTCCTTTTATGCAGGAATCCTTACAGGATGATTTGACTGATACCAGGCAGATGGAATAAATAACCTGAAATTCTTCCTGGAATACCCCAGAAGTCTTCTGCTGAAGGCAGTTGGTATTTGTTAGGTAGATTGTGCCTGGTCAAAGTGTGCCCATCAGCAAGACAGGTGTGTGGGAGGATGTCTGGGGAGAGCTTGGTGCTAAGGACACTATACCCTCATGCCTGGTAACTTCACACATTGCTGTACTTTCTACAGGACACCTAAGATGCTGAACACAGTCTCCACAGGTGCAAGCTGAGCAGCTCCATGAAGTCTCCCTGACACATTTGTTCCCAAGTACCCACAGGAGGAGGTAGAGCAGCAAAAGGGAAAGGTTTGGTACCAAGTTTGAGATATTTGAGAAATATTAATGTGTTTCATTTCCCTTGAAATTAGTAGCAGTCAGGCACCCAAATGTTGTTCAAGAACCAGGATCCTGTGGTTTTCCCATCACTGCTGCAATAGTGGGTAATAGAATGGAGAATTACAATCACATATTTTAACTTCTGTGCTACATCACCAGCTACTGTACCATTTCCCCACTGTGAGTAACAATATGGTCTTATCAAGGTTACTCTCATCCTACCAGAATTTTCCTGCCTGCTTTCTGCCTTCCTCTCCCCTCTTCTCATGGAAGTGCAGCAGCCCAGGGCATCTGTCACTAGTGCTGGTCGATTGATGACAAGCAGTGATCCTCCTTATTTCTTGCATGGTGCTTTATCCTTGTGTTGAGACTGGAGAGCTAAGGTCTAAACATGCATGTGAAGTTGGAGTTCAGAATAAAACCACTACTAAATGAAATCTTTGCAGATGAAATAAACAACAGTTTTTTCCTGACAGTACTTTTTTCCCCTCTTAACTTCAGTTTTCTTAGAAGGAAGGAGGGATCTCAGCTTGCTTCATGCTAAAATAAGGATAAGACATAACCTATGCATCTCTAGGCATCTGTTCTTTTGAGTGTATTTATATAAAGCACATTTCTGAGTTAGAGCAGTTACTATGGTGTATGTTCCCATGCTGCCATTTTACATCTCTCTAGAACTCTGGGGGGAAAAAAAGTTAATTTCCTATAAATTCTTTCTTTTGCACATCTGTTCCCATGTGAAAGGGCCTTTCTGAGGACTCTGTATAGCTCCTGAGGAGTTCAACAATAGGAATACATTCTTATTTTGTATAGCCAGGATGTGGATCCATTATTTAGAAAGTATTTCAATTGTCTGATGTCATTCAAATTTTCTCTTATTCAGTGCTGATACCTAGCTCTCTGTGGTGGGAGAAAGAAAACAACCCTTCTTGCAGAGGTAATCACACTGCAATCAAACTGTGCAATATGATTAGGTCTGCCTGAGTCCTTGGTGCATTCCCCGTGCATTGAAACAGTAATCCCAGAGGAGCCGTCCATTGTACAGCATTCCTCTCAGTACCAGCAGCTGATAGAAGTCATAGCCTAAAGAAGCTGCAGAATCTGAAAAACAAACATACTAGCAGGGGAATGAAATGGAAAGCCAGAGCAAAGAAAAACAGCATGAAAGAAAAAAGATGTAATTGAGGAGGGGGAAAAACAGTAAAAGGAAAAACACATCCCAAGTAAACAGAGACAGTGTTAAAAAAAGTCCCAAAAACTAACAAAGAAAAATTCTCAAGAAAGTAAAGCGTGGTGTGAAAAGAAAGGAAGGGCATAGAAAGAACAAGCTCTACTTTCCATAATCAAACACAATAAAAACAAGGCAACTAGAGAATGCAGAACAACACAGAGAAAATTTAAGACAGTAATATTTTGGGGGAAAAAAAGCACAGTTCCTATGTGAAATCCAGAACAGTCTGCAAAGGTGAATATATCTTCTCTCTTGATATCTTGTAGGTTTTGCAGTCTATAGTAAGGACTGTCTGCAAAATGTGCAGTACAGAGATGGAGCTGGATTGCCCACAGAGGGCATATGGTCCCATTTCTGTTTCACATTGGGTAGTATTACTCTTCAAAGCAAGTTTAGGGTGCAAATAGCTGATCATGATTTTCAATCTTCTCTTCTCAGGCACCTGGTATTGTCAAAAAGGAGGCCCCGTTTACTTCCTTGAGTTGAATTTCCACTTATGAAGTTTATTCTTTTGGCAAACTTTCCTACCAACAAATACCCTACCAAAATTTCTCTGGAATTTTCATAAAAAATGCAAACACAAATAGGACAAACCTAGTGCTGAAGTGGAGACATTTTAAATGTCACACAGGGAGTTGCATCATGTTTTACTGCCATCACTTAGAGCTACCTGAAAGTAAAAGTAAATTTAAAATGTAGGTTCTCTTTCTTTGCTTTGTTTGTTTCTTCTATCAAATTAATTTTATTCTGGGGTAGTGATTTCTAACACAAAACTACCATCAGATAAGCCTATCATCCACTGTGAGTAATCTCCTGCCCCTCCATCCCCCTAGTTTTCATTGACTTTATTGTTTAGATGTTCAGCAAGTAGGCCACCCACTAGAAAGCTAATTTCCAGGGGGAAAATTGCCATGTTCTATGCAAGGAAACCCTCAAGGATTTATTAGGAAAGATTTTTGAAGTGTTTTATTGAATTTTTTTTTTTATATTTCTGTTGCCACAAACTGAGGGCTTTGTGAGCTCTTACTATGACACATAGCTAGGAGCTCTGCTTTCCATTTCTGATACTGTACAGAAATTCCAAGAGATGATCACTTTATAGTGACAGAACCACACTGTCACTTTTCAAATTTTATTTTGTAAATCAAATGACAGCAAGTTTGAGCATTGACTTAAGGGATGACCACATCATTAGTTCTGATTGCTTTAGTTTAAGTATTCCCACAGAAGTGTTGAAGATCAATTATAGATATCTTTGACAGCTGAGTCTTATCTTTATCTCAGTATAAAAAAGATGCTGACAAAATAGAGCAATCCCAGTATAGGACAGCAACAATGACAGGGACATGACTGCTTGCACTGCAGGCAAAGACTGGGGATCTGGGCTGGTTCAGCTTGGAGAAAGAGTGGTTTTGGTAAGACTCAACAGTAGCTGTTGCTATTTATGGGCAGAGCATCAAGGAAACAGGTCTGGGTTGCTCCTAGCAATGCATGGTTGGAGGATGAGGAACAGCAGACTTTGAAACAAGAGGTTCAGAACAGACGTAAGGGGAAATGTTTTCCCTGTGCCAGTTCAGCAGTGGCACAAATTGTACACAGAGAATGCACAGTCCCATTCTCAGAGGTTTTCAAGACCCATCTGATATAGCTGTCAGCACTTGGTCTGACTTCACAACTGAGCCTTTCCTAAACAGGAGGTTGGTCTGGAGACCTCTTGAGGTTCCTTCCGATCTGAATTTTCATGTGATTCTGTTTTAGTGTTAATAACTAGTGACCAAATGAATATTGCAACTTACAATAGGTTTTACATGAGTAACTATGAGTAGAGCACTTACACACTGCTGATTACCTAGAGCCAGATCCATTTGTCAAGTACATTGGTAGATTTGTAGGGCACTTAAGAGTTTGAATTAGTTCATACCAGGACCTTGAGTAGGACTTAAACAATACAACATCCACCTATATGCTTGTAATATAATAATTGTCTCCTAGGGCTACAAGGATCTCTGACAGAAGTGCCAAACTATTCATGAATATAGGTAATTGGGAAAAGAGAAACAAATAAAGGCAGAATAAATCCAGCCAGAGTCATGCAGCACAATTATACCACATAAAAAAGGCTTAATAGAGAATACCAGACCCTATGCAGTGGTGGAGAGAGACTATTTTACCATGGGCATCTCAATGTTCTGTGGTGCTGTGTATGGCACTTTAGTGTTAGTTGTTAACTAAATTTGCTATAAGCACTAGTCTGACAAATGTTGACTTTTTTGTATAGGCTTCAGTAGAAAGCTCTGAACTGCATCTCCAGCCCGTGACTATCCCTAATGGAGAGGCATAACCCACACTGGGTGTAACTCATGACACACTGTACATCATCTGGGCTCTAGGTTTTCCTCCAAAGAGCCCTGCAGGTTACAGTCACTTCTGAAAGTAGTGTACAAATCTTTTCTTTGAGCTGTGAGCAGCTCAGCAATCCTGATAAACAGCACACAGTGGTATGAGTCACTGTAGTCCCAACAAAAATTATGTGTTTCTTCCCTAAAAAGCAGCTAGCATGGTCTTCAACTCAACAAAGAAAAGAAATTGCCCAAGTCAGCCCTAAGTACTTGTTAATAAAATTTGTATGGGAATTTTGTTGACAGAAAAACCAGTTTGGCCTACCTAAAATTCCCCTACTGACTAATTTAGAGAATTTCAGGATGAGAGGGTTTTTAACTGGTTATCATTAGAGTTTCCTTTCTAAGTCAATCGCTATCATGTGCCAGTGTAACTTTGTCATACTTTGAGTTGTTCTTTTCCTAAGGAACCAATTAGAGCATCAGTATCACAAACTACTGTTTCACTAGCTGCCCTAAATCACCATATATTACAAGTCTTACACAGAGATGAAGACATATGACAGAACTTTCTGACCAAACCACAGTGATACCAGTCACAGGGGTGGACCTGGATGAGCTTGAGAAGTGGGCCCATGAGTATCTAATGAGGTCCAACAAGTCCAAGATCAAGGTGATGCATCTTGGTCAGGGCAATCCTAGACATAAGTACAGGCTGGGAGATGAACTCTTTGAGAGATCTGTGGAGAAAGATTTGGGGTGGTTGCAGACTACAGGCTCAACATGGTCCAGCAATATTTTCTTGCAGCCCAGAAAGCCAATCATGTCCTGGGCTGTATCCAAAGCAGCATGACCAGCAGGCCAAGGGAGGTGATTCTGCCTCTCCACTGTGCCCTCATGAGACTTTCCCTGGAGTGCTGCATCCACCTATGGGGCCACAACACAAGAAAGATATGAATCTGTTACAGAGGGTCCAGAAGAGGCCATGAAGATAATCCAAGCAGAGGTGCTCCTATGAAGACAGGCTGAGAGAACTGGAGTTGTTCAGCCTGGAAAAAGGCTCTAGGAAGACCTCATTGCAGCCTTCCAGGTTAATATAAAATTATAAGCCTTAAAGGGGGCTTATAATTTTATATCCTTTTGAGGGAAAGTGACTTTTTGCATGGGCATATAATGATAGGACAAAGGAGCACAGTTCTAAACTGAAAGAGGAGAGATTTAGTGGGAGATTGGTAAGAAATTCTTTACCAAGAGGGTAGCAAGGCACTGAAATGAGTTCCCCAGAGAACCTGTGGATGCCCCATCCCTGTAAGTGTTCAAGGCCAGGTTGGATGGAGCTCTTAAGCAACCTGATCTAGGGAAAGGTGTCCCTGCCCATGGTAGTGGGGTTGGAACTAGGTGGTCTTTAAGGTGCCTTCTAACTTAAGCCATTCTTAATAAGCCATATGATTCTATGACATTATTCTATCATTTAGAGATCATAAAAGATGAGTAGACCATATAATATCCTGACCTGTGTCTGATACTGAGTAATGTGATCTGTTTCAAATCAAGCAAAATAAGCAGGTCAAGAATTTTTAATGCGCCCTGTTACTCATTATTGCAGATCTTGGGCTAGGAGACATTTTACCCTTGGTGTTCCTGTCCTCATTTAAGGTTCCTATCCTTCTCCAGGGTCTGAAGCACAGCAGCATCTTTTGCATAATACAATACCACTGAGTACATCAGGTCTTCTCAGCTCATGAACTTTTTTAAGAAACAATCATGCAGACTACAACTATAAGCAAATATTTTTGTCAAACTGACATGTAGCGTTTCATCTTGAGAATCTCAGGCATTGTCAACTTTTGATGTCAACTTTATTCTGAAACATTACAGTAGAGTCATTTTTTTAAAACTGTTATTAATACAAATTGTCTGCATTGAAAACAACATTAATAATGTGGGCAGTAATGTAATAAAAATATCAGAGCAAACATGTTCTTGATTGAAAACTGGCTGTGATGAATTATGGACTGATGATACACAATTTTTCTAACCCTTTTTGACGGTCAAATACAATATTATCCACAGCAAAAACCTGAGGGGGAAAGAAAAGGATCAGCAATCTGGTTAGATCTAAATGTTCAGAAATACCTATGTATTCCATTTTTTGTACTCTTAGAAGTTAAGCACTCGAATACACGTGATGAGCAGCCACTGTCTCTCTGAATCCCTATCTCACAGCACTGATGTGTGTATTGAAGTCACTAGTGACATACACAGGTAAAAGACTGATTAAAGAGCATCTCCATGAGCACACTCCTTCCTCATTGTCTGGAGCTGCAGAGGTTCAGTAGGCCTTATCTCTATACATATCACTAAAATGTGGGCTGGCTTGGATGCAGACACCCAGATGGACACTGCTCCCTCAAGCCTGGAAAGTCAAAAAAGCACTGAACATTGGTAATTCTCAGTGACATGATTGTTACATGGGAGCCATTTATAATTCATGGTTTGAATCTGACCAAGCCTGCTCTGAGCTCCAGGACTGAGCCACTGGAAGAGCTTCAGCCAATCAAGAAAGACAAACAGAGCTTTGCTGTTGATTTCAGTGTAACAATGGTCTCAGTCTCTTTTTTGAGCTATAAACTGGATTGTTTCTGGGCATGAAAGTGCCTACAGTCTCTGAAAAGCCACACAAGAGTTAATGCAGCCAAGTGCTCAGTTTCTGTAAGGGTTAGAAAAATAATAAGTGTTTTTCTGTTTCTATTATTTGTCGTGAAGAATTAAGCCACCTGGAATAATTAACTCACAAAGGCTGCCTGTGTAAGTGCTGGCAGGCAAAACATGTTGAGCTAGGAAAACTTCCATAGCCAACTTCATATTTGAAGATTATGAAGAATATTTGAAGAGAAGTTTTTCAGTAGATTTGTATAAATACAAACAGAAAAGAAGACAGCAGTCACAGAAATGTGTATATTCCAATCAGAAATATTTGTAGTAAAGATGACATGCACTGTACAGGGGAAAAAAAAAATGACATTTTAATTATTGAACAATTTATATTTTCCTTTTTTTCAGTAGATTGTTCTTCTCTCTTTTCAGAGAGAAAAATGCTAAATTTAGTTTTTCTTTCCATCCTCTTTCATAATCCATTATTTTTCCTTTGAGTGATCTGATACCCTTTATTACTCTTGGTTTTTCCTTGAATACATTGCATTGTTAACACATGGAAACCTCTGTTTTATTTGGATATTTGAAGAAAGAAAACCAGGAGAGCTGTGAATAGCAGCAACAGCATGGCAGGATAAGTGCCAAGGAGCACCAGGCACCAGGGGAGTCTTGAGACTTTCCGTGTCTGAGAAAATAAGTCTTAGAGCTAGGAATCCAGCTAAGAGACTAATTGAAAATGGGAAAGTAGTCTTATTATGCCATGTTTTCTGGTAAAAAAGGTGGTTTGTGTGGACAAGAAAGCAGCTCCAAAACAGGGAGCTGGGATACACTTGAAGGATTTTGGCAAAGGCAGGGCAGGGTAGAATTGACATATTTGGAAAAGCAGACCATCTTCATTTCTGGGACTATGTAATATTAGAATTCTAGCTCCAGTTTATCAGCCAGAACTTCTTCTATGGATAGCTGTCTCTTGCTAATCATCCTTTCAAAAGGCAATTCTGGAGGCTATGATAATTTCTATTTTCTCTCCTGGCTTGTTAGTCCTTGTGGTCCTTCTTGACCATTTTCCTTTCCTTTCCTTTCCTTTCCTTTCCTTTCCTTTCCTTTCCTTTCCTTTCCTTTCCTTTCCTTTCCTTTCCTTTCCTTTCCTTTCCTTTCCTTTCCTTTCCTTTCCTTTCCTTTCCTTTCCTTTCCTTTCCTTTCCTTTCCTTTCCTTTCCTTTCCTTTCCTTTCCTTTCCTTTCCTTTCCTTTCCTTTCCTTTCCTTTCCTTTCCTTTCCTTTCCTTTCCCACCACATCCTCCCATGTGCAGCATGTAGGCATCTCTAGATTATTATTGTATTATTCCAGCAGCCAGATTTCCACGTTTCTTGCAGGTGTTTATGAGAACATCTCTCTGATGATGAAAGTACACTTTCAAATTTGCCCTTGAAATGTGAAGCAATCAATGTTGGCAGCATTTATTCCTTCCTGTCAAATATTTTTCTCTTTCTAGACTCAATAAACAATTTAAGAATAATCTTTTATGACAGTGGTGCTGCAATCCAATAGGGTCTCCTTTGCTTCCTCATTTGTCTTACATTTGTTCAAATCAAGGGGTAAGAAATCTAATGGATAGCAGAGACAGTGTCTGGCTCAATCATCTCATCACTAATTGTTTCTGTGATTAGTTCAGACAAGCAATGGAGAAGGTAGATACAAGTTTCTACCATTTCTAGGTGAGGGCAGCTTCCAGCCCATCTGTTATGTGAAATATCCACTTGCTCATTCAGCTTCACATTTTCCTGATTTTGAGGATTACTCCTCAGTGACAGATTAGGATTTTTCTGGGGTTTATTAAGGTGATAGTAGTCTGCTTTTGCATAGTTTCTCTGAACTGTAGTGTTGCCTCCCTGCAGTACACACCAAACCAGTTTGCCAGGAGGTAAGTCCATGTACCTCCACTGGCAACATTATCAGTCAAGCTGATAAATAACCATTTAAAAAATTTTTAATGTTCAGGAGAAGTCCGAGATAAGGTATAGAAAACTTCAGGTTATTTATTAAACCAGTGCAACACCACAGTCTGAATTTCCCTCAAACCTCACTGGACAGACTAATTAAAATATGGAAAGCCTATGTGTTTTACATAGCCATTGAATTTTGGGACCTCCCTGTGAAGAGGAATATGCTTACAATGGTACTATGAGTTATCGTTATCTCTTTTTTTACATTTTTGGTTGAAAATAAAACTTTTGGCACTGTCTCCAAGTTCTCAAGAATTTAATTCCAATGTTGCTGATGTTATGGCAATTACTTACAAGAAAAACATATAAAACTTTATTTCTCTGAACACATTTGGAGCCAAGGAACTTGAAAAGCTTTTGCTCCAAGACTAATTCAGACAATCCTAAACACAAAAGAGAACAACCAATCTTCTTTTCAGAGCACCATATTTCTGAGCCCACATTTACTCCCTGCTTTTCTGCTTCCTTCCACCCATAGCCCAGCAGTACACAGCAGTACACAGTGAATCTACTGACTTTCATGGTTGTGATCTGCTTTGAATGTTGTTTACAGAAATTTCCCTCTTTTTACTATCTGGTAATTTGAATTCAACAACAATACTATTTTGCGGATAAATATTATTAATTCGCTTTTTAACCACAGGGCTTCATGGTATGATGTACAAAAAGGTATTGTGAGAACTCTACAAGCTGTTCCCCATAGCTCCACCAAAACATTAGCCCATATACACAAAATTTTAGCTCTGTATTTCCTATAAGTTCAAGTTCTTAGCAAGCACACACAATTTGCCAGATGTGTCTGGTTAGTAAAGTGGACAAATTAGTGTTATAAAATGACAACTAGATCTGATGCTTCTTTTTCTGAGGACTATGTCTGCAGGACTTTCTCATCCACAACAACATCCAAACAGCTCATTTTTCTCAGTTTGAAGTGTTTCCAGAAAAACAGAGCATCCAATTCTGGCAAGCACTTAGAAAATTCATTGGGAACAAATAGCTGGGTAAGGTTAATACAAGTGAATAGGGCATGCTGCTCCACAGAAACCTACCATGTTTAAAAGAAAGAATGGTAAATTCATAAAGAGCACTGCAAGACTTCTTGGCACAGGATTTGGTCCACAATTGTCCTAGTCCTTCAACATTTATATAAATGTATAGGGAAATCCAAGTAAAGGTTTAATTCAGTTTGTGATTTTGATCTGCCATTCATTTTGAAAGCCCCCTTGGAAGACATGAATGCAACCAAGCTACCTGATATTTCTCTTCTTCAGAGGATCAAGAGCATAATCTGGTCTGGAAATGCTCCCTACCTTTCAGCAGTAGTATGAAAAATGATGAGGCAGTATAACGTCAGAAGGGTTGATGAAGAACTAAAGGGAATACTATGGAGACAATCCTCAGTAGTTAGACTGTCTGCTGCTAGCCCTAATGCATATCTCTGCAGTACAGGATATTCTGCTGCCCTCCATGAATATGTGTTAAGTGCCATTTTCAGTACATTACTGCATTTTAGACAGCTGCTCACCCTTATTGTTGTGACTATTGCTGTTTCCTTTCCACTGCTTATCCTGAAAAGCTAAATACAGTCTTCTGAGGTACAGCCGTCCTTCAAAAAATACTAATTGTTGTACCTGGTACATGCTTTTATTCTCATCACTTCCTCATTCTTTTTGAACCTGATGTATAATCCTTCTTAAATGGGTCTCTTTATGCTATAATTTGGAGCAGTTCCACTTGATAATTTATGCTATCGTCACTAGTTAACATGATCCCTAATCTCAGTAGCTTTTATCGAGCTTTTATCAGAGGTACTGCTTTGAGTTGTTTGTGTTAATAATAGCTAAGAGCACTGACTGGAGCAGCAGTGTGTGCTGCCTCCATGCCCAGCAGCCCCAGGGGCTGACCTCCCTTCACATATGAAGCAGTGACTAATGAAAAAGTGCCTCCGCCTTTTCTTGTTTTCAGGTTCACACATCCTTGAACATATACTAGTTTAAAGTTTGTTTGACATCTTAGATCAGCTGAAGGTTGTAAGTAATTTAAAGTCATTCATCTAAGTCAGCACCTAAAATGAAAGCAGTAATGGTTTATTCCATAGGGAGTTACTGGTGAGCAGCTAAAAGTGTGTAACAGTCCATTGCACAGTGCAAAGCCGAGCTCTGTAGAAAGTAGATGAAAACCTATACAGAGTTTAAAGGGCATCAGCAATTATTCATTTTAGCCCAGACAGTCAGTACAGGGGCCACTTGTCTTTTTATCAATGGTATCTGATAACATGAAGAAATTAATAATTTACAGAGGGCAGGCAGTACTTTTCCATTAGAAGCTATGTGGAAAGGAAGAAAGAACTGCTGGCACAGGCCAGAATGATCCCCACAAGGTCGTTCTGCCTCTCTGCTGCAAATGTGTTTCTTTTTAACCCTTTTGTAATCAAGAAAAAGTACAATTCCAAATTACATTAATAGTTACCTTTACTGAATGCAGAAAATAACACACAGTCATGGATATATAGATATCAAAGGACTTCCCACCTTTGTTATCCTCTGATCTTGCAAGCTGTGTAGCTTTGGATCTAGAAATTCCTTGGGTGGGAGATCTCACAAGGATCCTGGATGTTTTGGGGACAAACTGAAGGTCTTATTCAGTCCTACTGTCACTGTGGAGCTGACACAGCAAAACTCAACAGTTTACTCAGTGGCCAAAAGAACTCTGAAACATGGTTTCACCCAAGGTGTTTGCCCACCATTCTTGCCTTCCCACTCCATCCATTCACGCCCCTTAAGGCATGGCCTGCTGCATGGGACATCTGAGGGTGGCTGTCAGCAGCTGCCTGCGTGCCCACTGCCTGTCCCATGCACACACATAAACACTGGCACTGCCAAACAGGGTGCAGCATCACCACCACCAACCTGCTTTTTCCTTGGTACCAGGCTGGATTTCTTCCTGCAGCTCAGACTCAGCTTCCTGCACAACATCCAGGGCTGCCATTAGCTTTGTGGCTTTCCTGTTTGGATGACAGGTTCTGAGAGAGAGAAAAAAGACAGACCAGCAGATCCACAGCACAAGGACAGGGGTTTGATGTATTATCCAAAGAAACCAGGCTAAAACATTAAAAGAGCTTACCCAGGTCATATGCTAATATAATATTAGGGCTATATACTGGAAAGAGCAGAACATCACGATTCCTACAGAAACACTGTCCTCTGCTACATGCCCAGAATAGATTTTGGTTAAATCAGTTAAATCTGTAGTTTATCACAGCCCCATCCAAGTTGTTAAGAACAATCCACAAAATATAATAGAAGTACAATAGTGGAAAAAAAAATAGGATTTGGACAGATTGTACTTAGATTAAATAATTGCTTAGAATATGCAGAAACTGTCAAAAATCCAGAGACACGCTAAAATTGTAAGGTAACAGTTTTATGCTTGCATATGATTTCTTCCTGTTTCTGATGAAAGCATTTTTGGAAGACTGTCCTGAAAAGGAAGTGAAGTGGGGACAAAATCTGCAGGATTGCCATGCATGGTGTTAATTAATTCATTTCTTTATTTTGTTTCACCATGTTTAAACCATGTGTATTTCCAGAAGAATTTTTACTGCAAATATTTCAAATAGCAGTACGGGAACAACATAAGACATCATGGAAATTGTGTGCTGAAATACCAACACAAGAAGGACAGGATTTCATCAGGTTTAGTTTAAAAATTCCACTGATGCCACAGGAGCATTCTCAAAAGTGCAGTCATTTAGAGTTTTATGATTGGCCAATCAAGCTTGGATTTTTTTCCTTCTAACTTAGTTATTGAAATGTATTTTCATGATTCATGGAACTCTCTTTATGTGTCAAGTTTTTTCCCCTGATGATATATCAGGTTTTCTTGTAGGCTCCTATTCATCTTCTGTCTTCACTGTGTGGATAAAGTAGAAGAATTATGAAGGTGCCCAGGACTGCTTTAAAGTTGAGGCTGAAATGAATTTTCAGGGAAAGGAGGGATCCAGTCACTTTTCTATGCACAAAATATACTCCATTGTTCCTAAAAATACAGTACTTACAGAGTATGCAATGGATTTTCTGAGAATTTACAAGTAAATCCATTATTTAGTTTGAGTTAGAGTTAATTGAAAATAGGTACTTTTACACCTTGTCAGACTTTTATTTATCCCTAATGGCTTCTGTTATAAAATACTGACTCTTCATTATTCATATATCATCAGAATTATTTGATGTCTTTCCATAGAACATTTTCAAAGTAATTATTTTAGGAATTATGTCCTTTTTTGCTGTTATTCATCAGAGCTGTGAGTTTCTAATTTATCAGTGAAAGAAAGGAAAAATGTTGCTTAGGGGGATCCTCAGGAGTTCTCTCCTTGGCTACCCCTGGATGTTGCTCTTGCTCTTACAGTCCTCAGGGGACAGAAAAAAATAATCAGTTTGAGTCAATGACAGCTTAAATCCTTATAATGCCATAATCATTTTGTTATTACACAGTGTCACACCAGGACTAAGGTTGTCCAAACAGACAAGCATTGTTTGGTGACTTAATATTACTGCATTTCTCTGAATTTGAGGGTAGTCCTAAGTTTCTGAGATGTATAATGTTTGTTTGGGAGATAACTCTACCTTCACTATCTTATTTTACCCTATCTGTAAGTGTTTATTCTTTTATTACTGCAGGGTCTAGGAATTCACATGTCCCAAAAGCCTTGTACTAAATGCTACACAAACAGAGAACAAAAGCCTCTCCCACCCTGATAAGTTTGCACTTTAATTGCAAAAGATGAAATAAAGAATAGAAAACCAAAGGGAAATGTATGAAAAAGATAAGATATTTTTGGCCTGGATAATAAGCACTGACCTCAGTCTACTCCTGGCTAGACTAGTGAGAAATAATATAAGCCTTGCAGAAAAAGACCAACCTTTTAAAGGAATGATCTGTAAGAGTCCAAGGATTTCACTATGCAAATACCCTGGCATAAGGGGCAACAGGGCAGAAAATATACGTGAGTTGGTTAATAAATATATGGAAGGTGCAGGGAGCTGGATATCTGGAGACAGGTAGCAATATGCTGATGCAATTAAAAGTGCCAAAGGGAGGATGTCAGATGAGACAAGTGACTTGTTTTCACCCCACAGGAAAAAGGCTGGAAAGGGAGTGGCTGAGTTAGCAGTAAAGAAAATTAATTATATTTGCTTCACTTTTCTGAACTAAAGGGAAAACAAGAGAAGTAAACAACCTACAGCAAGCTAGATGTAAACCTTCAAAATGTGGAAAGAAGCTCTATCTCAGTTGATGCACAGTTTTGATATTTTAATAGCAATTTCCAGTTTCTGACAAACACCTAAAGGAAGATGGATTTATTTGGCTAGTGTACTTCAGGGTAATTTATATCTGTATGCATAAAACAACTAATCCAATGCATGTCTGTTAGTTTCCATGACCACAAAATTGTAGCAAAATATTGCTCTCTTAGTCAAGGGATGGAGACTTGGTGAAAGCTCTGCAGAACTGGTTGTTATAGAAAGGGAAAATTATGGAAATGGAAAAGGTGTTATGGTTATCAACTTGCATCCTGAGTAATGGTATGGCTGTAGGGAGTAAATTAATCTTGTAAAAAGTGAGTTTGGCTGTATGTGAAGGTAGGTTTGCTTCACATGCTTAAGGTAGAAAAATGGAGGGAATGACAAAACAGTAAAAAAAATGGAGGAAGGCTTGGATATAATCCTTTTTGAATGGAAATACTACAGGTTAAGCAATAAGAAATGGTGGGCAAAATATGTACTTTTTTCCCTTAATAGAAAACACTAAGGTTGTGTCACAATGAATACAGATCTAAAGTCAGCTTAATTGTGCTGCCATCAAAATGTATTTCAGCACTGTGATCCAGACCTTGCTCATTCTCACTTTTAAATCTCTGGGCATGGGTTTAAATACTAAAATTTTTCACCACATGAGACCACATGAGCAATAGGCATAGCACATACATTGAAAGTCACCAGAGTCACCAGCTCTGTCACAGCACTAGGGTTTCCTCCTCAAACACCTTCTCATGTAAACAGCCTCACTGGCACCAGGGTCTCCTGATGCACAACATAAAGGAAAGGCATTGGAACAAATATCTGTGGTCAAGACAGCTCTGTCATCCAGTTAACTAAGGAAAGAGATCTCACTCATCACTTTTCACGCAGGCTTCCTTTCCAAGGAAAACTTGGAGTTATTTTTCCTTCAATTCTGAATTTCTTTTTGGTTTCTTGGAATTGTAGGTCCTCCCACAGAACACAAATTGCAAATTTCAAAGCAGCTGTATTTAAACTCAGTCAAGAGTATAATGCAAACAACTTCTTTCAGTAAAAAAGGAATGATAGAAAATTAAAATGCACACAGTCAGTGATTGGTAAAATAGTAGATCATCACATAAATTTGCATTAATTGCACAAAAGCTGAAAGTACTTCATTAAATACTCTCATAATACAATAACCTCTTTAGAAAATTATTTCTGGTATAAGCATGTAAATAATTACATACTCTGTGTCCCATGTAGTTTTATCTGCCCAAGCAAGGGGGAACAGAGTGTTACAGCTCAAGAGCATGCTGATTTTTGAGCAATTGATTAAAAAGAACAAGCATTTTAATGATGTTCATCAAAAATGTTGTACGTATATGAATTGTATATTCAAGTATCTGAGAATTTGAATTCCTAAGCTCAGTTCAGTAAGGAAAAATCAAGTGTATAAATTATGTATTGTTAGGAATCAGTGCTGAAGATAAGGATTTGAGAGTAAATCTGATTAATTTCAATGTAAATGAGTAATGTGATACTGAATGTAATTATGAGGATGTAACTGGTCCATGCAGGTCCCTGTTGCAATGCTTATAGCAAAAAAACTTTGTATTTTTAATGAAAGAGTTTACTCCTGGTGACATTTCAAATCTGTCTACTCTCAGGAATTTTTATTTCCACAGTATTTCAACATTTTACAATAATGAATACTGCTATCCTTGTAACTCCAGTCTGGCATTAGACAATTTCCCTTTTTGCAAAATATTGGGATTCCAAAGTTCTCCCATTCCAGATTAGGAAGAAAAGTCTCCAATTCATGAAAAATCAGATAGAATTTCTTTGGAATAGCCCATAGGTTGCTGTGAATTCATCAGGAGCCCTGAAATTATTCTTTACATTTTTTGTGTGGAACTTCTGTATCCTGTAAAAGAATGTCAGGTAGGCCACAGCTGAAGCGAGTCCACAACATTCTCCTGGAGAAACCAGCTGCCTATGGCTTGCATGGGTTTATTCTTTGTAGAAAACAGACTGGATGTCCAAGCCCAGAGAGTGGTGGTGGATGGAGTTATATCCATCAGTGGTGTGTGTCCCCAGGGCTCAGTATTTGGACCTGTCTTGTTTAACAACTTTATCAATGACCTGAACAAAGGGATTGAGTGCACCCTCTGTCAATTTGTAGATGACACCAATTTGGGTGTGAGTGTCAATCTGCTGAAGGAAACAAAGGCTCTGTAGAGGGATCTGAACAAGCTGGATCAATGGGCTGAAATCAGTTCTGTGAGATTCAACAAGTCCCAGTGTCAGGCCATCCCCTTGGGTCTCAGAATCACAGAATCACAGAATGACAGATAAGCTGAGTTGGAAGGGACCCACAAGGATCATCAAGTCCATCTCCTGGCCCTGCACTGGACCATCCTCAAGAATCACACTGTGTGCCTGAGAGTGTTGTCCAAAAGCTTCTTGAACTCTGTCAGGCTTGGTGCTGTGACCTCTTCCCTGGGGAGCCTGTGCCAGGGCCCAACCACCCTCTGGCTGAATAACTTTTTCTAATATCTAAACCTGCCCTGGCACAAATTCAGTCCATTCCCTTGGACAGCACTACAGGCTGGTGGCAGAATAGCTGGAAAGCTGCCCAGCAGAAAAGGTCCATGGGGGTGTTAGTCAACAGCTGAACGTGAGCCAGAGTGTGCCCAGGTGGCCAAGAAGGCCAATGGCACCTGGCCTGTGTCAGCAATGGTGTGGCAGCAGGACCAGGGCAGGGACTGTCCCCCTGTACTGGGCACTGGTGAGGCCACACCCTGAATCCTGTGATCAGTTTTGGGCCCCTCATGACAAGAAAGACACGGAGGTGCTGGACCATGTCCAAAGGGCAGCAGAGCTAGGGAAGGGTCTGGAGCACAGGTCAAGCCTGCAAAGAGCAGCTGAGGCAGCTGAGGGTGTTTAGCCTGGACAAAAGGAGGCTGGAAAGAGATCTTACTGCTCTCTACAACTCCCTGAAAAGAGGTTGTAGCTAGGCAGGGGCCTGTCTCTTCTCCCCGACAAAAACTGACAGGATGAGAGGAAATGGCCTCAAGTTGTGCCAGGAGAGATTTAGATTGGATATGAGCAAAAATATCTTCCAAAAAGGTTGTCAAATACTGAAACAGGCTGCCATGGGGAGTTGTCATCCTTGAAGGTATTTAAAGTACATGTAGGTGGTGTAGATGGGGCACTCAGGGACGTGGCTTAATCCTGGACTTGTCAGTGTTAGGTTTACAGTTGGAGTTGATAATCTTAAAGGTCTTTTCCAACCTAAATGATTCTATGATTTTTTTTGTTTATTTCAGCAAGACTCTCTGGATCTCCTTGATAAAACGTTTGGTGAAAGGATTTAATTCCTAATGTAATGAAGACATAGACAGATTCCTGGGAAAATTTCGTATTTTTTTAGTTTTATCCAAAGAAATATTCAATTTAACTATTTAACTAAACATCACCACTGAGGTGTAAGAGTTTGCCATTCCCCCAGATTTTAGATCAGATTTTGGAGTGAGAAGTAATCATAAATTTCATCCAAGAATCTGGAAATTAATGGCACTTTCCCAGATCCTGACCATGGATCTTCCCAACTTTGCTGTCTTGTTAATACGAGGGGAAAAACTATAACTTCTCATGTGATGTGTCTTGCAATAGCAATTTTCTTTTGAGACATTGCAGAAGGAATTTTACATTTCCAAATGTAAATGGAAAACCTGCTTTGGCTTTCAATTGACAGGTTCTTCTAGTTTTCACTTCTGATTTTGTTTCAGCTGACTACAGGAAGGAATCATTAGTTCAAAGGATGCTTGTGAACATCTATTTTAAGACAGCAATGGGCAGGGTGCACTATCATGGGTTAAATGGAGTTGGTCAAAGGAGTTTGCTTTTAGAAAAGCACTTTCAGGAAAACCTGAATGTTTTGCAACCAGAAGGATCAGCAGTGCCTGGGAAGCAATCTGGAACCTGTGTGCCTTGGAAAGAGGAAGCATAAAAGTATACTTACTTAAAGTTCCATACATATTGCAACTACAGTAGTAAACACCCATTATGTGTACATTATAATTGCTGTTTTCAATCATTAATGTAATTTCCTTTGTGAATCTATGATGAAATTATACATTAGTTAGGTAAAAGTGTCCTGCTCTGTTTAGTGATAGCCAACTAGCAACCAAGAGATGCACTTCAGGCCCAATTTCCTCCTTAAAGTGAGTGAGTGAAATGTCGGTGTGCATCATTCATCTGTTTGTCACTTCTGGGGAGCATTTGTTTACACATTATCCAGTTGTAAAAGATTTTTCCTTTCTTTTCATAATGTTGGCCCCAACACTTCACTAATGAATGAAGCCTTTGGGCTTGTATTCTTTCTTAGGTTTAATGACAAAGATCCAATTCTGTTAGATCTTTTCTCTCCCTCTCCTAAAACATAACAAATAAACTTAACTCAGCTGAATTACAACTTAACAGCTGACTCTGCAGGCCCATGCAAATCAAAATGAAAGCTTAAAAATGCAGATGTAGTCATCAGAATGCTAATTAATAATTTGACTGCTGCCTCTCCACTCCAGATCTTCACTGTAATTGTAAAACAGGGAGGAGGAAGTATCTTAGGGTTGTATTCAACCTGGTCTTCCCAGAGGAGTGAGCACGAAGCATTCTTTTTGTGCCTGGATAGGAACTGTGCCACCTCCAGGAAAGCAGCTCAAAGGCTCTGTCTCCAGGATGGAAATAGCTGCCTGAATCTCCTGGCTCGTGGATGTGCATCAGCAGTGATAAATGGCAGAGAGATAAATGGCAACTACTTTAATCTCTCTGTCAGCAACAAGAACAAGGGTACAGAGGTCATCATGCACCAAACTGTCCATGTGGCCCCAATCCCCAGCAGAACAGGACACTCCTCAGTGAGAGATGGTAGTTTTCTCTTTCCAAAGGTTTTCCGTGCTCATATAGACTTTTCATTCTGGCATTTTATGTGAAGAAATATTCTGCACCCTTGAGTCAAATTTTCCTTGAACCGTCACAACCCCAGCTGCCACCACCTCTTCACCATCACGAATGGGGGCTGCTATCATCTTTAGTACTTTTGCAATCATTCCTTTTTTTCACGGATGAAGAGTTTGATAACACTTTGGCAGACAGTTGTTCTGCATCCTGTAAATGAATGATGCTGAGATTCGTTTTGTAATCACGACTTTTGTAATCACTTTGGGGGAAAGAATAATTCTTGTTTAGAGGTGAGAAGCACTGATAACTGGGATTCTATTCCTTACCAACCTCCTTCTCCTCCCCAGCGATGAGCAGAACATTCTCTTAGCTCAAATATCATTGCTATAGCTTTGATTATGGTTTTTTGGAAGACTTTTTTTTTTTCATTTTAAAGCCCTGTCTTAATTGCTAGATAACCATCATTCCATCCTTGTATCCAGCTATAAAAATAGTAGCAAAGTCTTTAAGGAAGTTAATAAAGACACTTTCAAAATTTTTATAATTTATTGATTCTGGTATTATTATGACTGCATTGTTAATGCTTACATTATTTGCATATAAAATGTACATAACTAACTTATTAACATATATCAATGTTTGTAAAATGGTGACAAAACTATATCCCCATCACAAAAAATTCATGTGGTCTGTTAGAAAATCTTTATTGTTCAATGAATTCGAAGATGTACCCAAACATATCCGTTGTATTCAACTGTACATTGCCAGCTTTTTTTGCTTCCTCATAAATCTTGCAATATTTGTTTTCTCAAAATTTTAGTTCATGAGTGATTTTATTCCTTCAGAATCTGAAATGTTTGTATCTGTAGAAATATTTTTCTAACCCTCATGATCAGAAAGAAAAGCATGAAAGCAAAAACAGTACAGCCTCAAAAAACAGAGATTTTAAATATTTTTATTTTTTTAATGGTGAGAGATACAGGTAGAACTGAAAACTTGAGCAGGTTGCATTAATAATAAAAAATAAAAGAATTAATCTTTTTAAGTGAAAATCAATGTGCTCTTAATGGCACATCTGTAATAAAGTTCTTCTGAGTCTGTCATGCATTTAGACTATGACCATTTCATGTAAGTCTCAGAATACAGGGAAGTCTTAGAGATGTTGCAAAGTGGCCAGGGAGCAAAAACAATTAGAGACAGCACTTTAAATTATGGAGCTATAAACAGATGTGAGTATAAATATTCCCATTTTCAGGGGTGCAAAAGAAATTTCTATTGAAGTCAAACAAAAAGGAAAGAGAAAAAAACAAAGGACAAATTCCAGTGAAAGCACTTGTCAGACCAACTATATTAATTAACCATAAAAATGCAGATTATGGATACTTTTGATAGCATTAAATCCTCCTCACACAAAACTTGTGGCCACAAAAACCTTATTCAGCAATATGGAAGAGAATTTTCTTCCTGTCTAGATAAACTTTTAATGCTTTTCCAGACAGCCCAGATTGTGGACTTCTGTATATATATCTCTGTATGATTTTTCTAACTTGGCTTTACTGAATGTGCAACATTTGGAACTCAATATACACATACAGCAAACACAATACATGCCAGATCAATATTTCATGTTTACAAAATGATTTTTTTCAGCAGAGTGACACTTTATCTCCTCTAGTCCTCCTTCCTCTCTGTCAAAACCCTAGCAGAAAAAAAAGTAATTTTCAAATTAAGAAGTCATTTCTTTCTCCTCTTAGATACAGTAATAGTTTTTTAGTTGCGATGTGGCATGACTTGGTATTCAATGAACCAAGCAAGCTTGTGCCTCTCACTTTGCTGTTGTGCAGTGGGCCAGTTCTGCCCAGAACACTGTGGCTTTCCTCATTTTAAAGGCTGAACTTTTGCTCAACCCTGAGGGAAAATGCAAGGAAAAAATCATGGGCTCTGAGGTCTTACTTAGCTTGGAACAAAACCTCCTCCAGGCAGCAAAGGAAATAAACTAAAAGGCTCTGGTAGTAGCAAAAGAATTAGCTTCCTTCCAATTTCTTTGCAGGATTGACTACAAAATCTTTATATGCAGGTGAGATCAAAGCTTATCCTGATAGAAACACACCCTACAAATTCAGAAGAGATTCAGC
This sequence comes from Aegithalos caudatus, assembly GCA_013389925.1. NCBI lineage: Eukaryota > Metazoa > Chordata > Aves > Passeriformes > Aegithalidae > Aegithalos > Aegithalos caudatus. The sequence goes on from WEIU01010377.1 coordinate 186,267, forward strand.
CACATACTTGGATGCAGAGATTTACAAAGCTTGTGTGATGAGTTGTGTCACATCTTACTGTTGAAAGGTTGGAGGTTGGAGCATGAGGATGTGGTCCCCCCAGGTGCACCTAAAGGTAGCCCAAAACAGACAGTGGTCATTGATAGGGAACTGGGGGGACATACAGGGCCATGCTGTGCCTCAAAGAGATGGAAAAGTGACTTAAATACTTACTCTCCCTTTAGTACCTTCTGAACATTGTGGAGGGACATACATTGAACATTCTAGTTTTAGTGCACCAGAAATAAAGGTTTTTCTCTACAGGAATGGTCAACAGGACACAAAAGGATATGATTAGTTTTGTATGAGAATATATATATTTTTTGTTGTTTTTCTTGATCTTAAGAATGAATGAATTCTGAGGATCTGAAAAACAGACAGTTTCTCAAACATGAATGATTATCTTAGGCACCATGTGCAAGTCTTCATATGCAGATGCACTAAACCAGGCTTTTTCAAGCAGTGGCTCTAATGGCATTTCAATAATGACTCAGTAATTTTTGAGCCTGGTTGATCATCTACAATATTTTACACAGATTTGCAACTGTGAATTCAAGAATGCAATACAAAGCTGATACAAATTTGGATCACAATAATGCTCTTTCTTTGCTCAAGACTTCTGTTGGAGGTGTTACGTTAGAGCATTTTGCTGCAGAATGCAGCTTTAAGGCAAAAACTAGATCTGAATTTTGTTATTCACAGGCACATGACAGAGAAAACCTCCATCTGTAAGCAAACTTTTAAAATAACTAATTCCCATTCTTTTGTTCTCTCCTCAAAGTTGCAGCACTTTCTAGCTTCAAGTTTTCAAGGAAATATTTCCAGAGGAGAGTTTTTTAATCAAAAATTTAAGCACCACCTGTTTCATGCAGAGCTAAATGTTGGAAACCACCCATGAAACCTTCTGATTCTGTGAAAATTATGTTAGTTTCAAATGTGGCCTCCAGAACATATATAAATTAGATGCACACAGAAGGAGGAATAGGAGCTTGCCAAGGAGTTGCAGTTTAATATAACCAATGAACAGGCCATTGTGAGATAGTCACAAGTTTTCACTGTTTATTTGTTTACCTGCAGTCCTGGATTCTCTCACCCCTAGTGTCACTAAATTTATATATTGAACAGGGTTACACAGTTTTATTTCATGGCATATACTTCTAAATAATGTAATAACCCAGAAAATAAGTAATGTCACTGTAGGGTAGTGAATTCCAAATACTTCAGAAGGGTCAGAATACATGAATGTTTCTTCTAAAGAAAGCACAGTATTTTAAAGCTTCAAAAATTATACTAACTAGGGAAAAAATAAAAGTCATTCTTCCAATCCTCATGGCAGAAGAAATTCTAGACATAAAAGCTAAGAAAAATAAAAATAAGTTAGGTATTTTAAATCATTCCAGCATACTATTTAAAAAAAAAAAATACGACTTCTTTAATCTTGTTTGAAGTAGCCCCAATAAACCTAATCCACTGAATATTATGTGATCTGAATAAAATTGTGTCTATAGACCTAGCCCCTCCAATGCCAAGTCATAAGGAAAAAATATAATAAACTAAGTCATTAATTCACTGCATCATCACTTTGGAGTAGCTCAACACTTCCTGAGTGCTGTAAATTTTTGTTGCTTGTTTTATCTATCTCAACTGATCCTATTGGCATAAAAAACTACCAGGGTAGCTGAAGATTTTTGTAAACTTTCATGTAACTATAAAAAAATCCTCACAAGTCACAAGTAACCAGTTTGTCTGTTTAAAAATGATAAAAATCTGTTCTTGTATCAGATATCAAACTTCCTTTCAGATATTTTCTATTTGCTCTTCAAATATACCTGGATAATATAACTATGTATATGTCTGTTTCTCAGATACAGTGAAGATGTAATGTTATTTGGATTGGAAAATGGTGGGGTTTATTCAGAACTACTCTTTAGTAGGTCAGTCCCTAGCCTGTGCTGGTACTTGGGGTTATTCTTCCCCAGATGCAGGACTCTACTCCTTGCTGACCTCATTAAGTTTCCCTCTTCCCAGCTCTCTAGCCTATCAAGGTCCCACTGAGTGACAGCACAGCCTTCAGATGTATCAGCCACTCCCCCAGTTTTGTACCACCAGAAAACTTGCTGTCATTCTGTCCCATTGTTTAAGTCGTTGATAAACAAATTGAATAAGACTGGACCCACTCCTGGTCCCCAGAGAATGCCACAGACTACAGACCTCCTACTCTGCTGATCACAACCCTCTGAGCTCTGCCATTCAGCCAGCTCTTGAGCCACCTGGTTGTGCATTCATCTAATCCACATCTTCTGAGCTTACTTGCAAAGATACCATGGGAGACAGTGCAAAACCCTTGTGAAGTCAATGTGGACAAATCCACTGCTCTCTCCTCGCCGATCCATCCTGCCATGTCATCACAGAAGGCTGTCAGATTGGTTAAACTTGATTTCCCCTTGATGAGTCCACACTGACTATTCCTGATGACCTTTTCTTTTATATTCTTGGTGACAACCTCCAGAATGACCTTTTCCATAATCATTGCAGGGATGGAGGTAAAGCTGACTAGCTGATATTTTCCTGGGTTCTCCTTCTTGCCCTTTTTGATAATAGAAGCAACAATGACATACTTCCAATGATCAGGCACCTCTCCTATTCTCCATGATTTTTCAAAGATTGTGGAGAGCAGAAGAACAACAACATCTGCCAGCTTCCTCAGCAGTCATGGGTGCATTCTATCAGAGCCCATGGATTTATGGGTGTAATGTCTGCCTAGCTGATGATTCACACAACCCTCAAAAATACTGATTCTTCTTTTACCTGACAAAGGATAGCTGTAAGACCATCACCTAATTATGGCAGTTGACATAAAATGAGAGGAGGAAAAGAAATGTCCTCTAATTTCCTCCCATTAAAGACCTTCCACACTGCATGGAATAATATTCATCAGGAAGGAAAAGGAGACCAGATGTGATTATTAATGTACTTAGATTGTACAGTGGCCTCCCTGTGGCACAGAAAACCCAAATTCCAGTCCCTGCTCCTCCTCTGCAATTTTCCTCCTATGCAATTTTGCAGTTATCATTCAACATTATTGAAAAACTGACCTCTGTCTGATACCACAGGCCTCTCTCTGTATAGATGCATCATACTGTTACAAAAGTATTGGAAATACTGTCCTAGCAGCTTTCCAGATAGTTGTGTTCTGGGACACATCTGAATACCAAAGATCACTGTTATCAAATAACACTGGACAATGATAATTTATTACTTTTAGTTTGGCTGATGAGTGTGAGGAGAGCTGATAAGTAAACATGACTGTACCTGTTTACATAGCAAATAAATAATAAATAAAAATAATAATTTTCTGCAGGTTTTCCTCTAATCTCAAGGCTGTAGAAGATGAGTGACATATCAGTTCGTGGTTTTTTTCAGAGATTTTTATTTCCATACATTTTTAGAGAACCCAAGCAGCTGTACTTCAAATGTCTATGATGAAGGAAGCTGAAGAGGATGCTGTGAACCTGGTGGTAGACAAGTGTCAATGCATGTTCAGTGAAAATGTAAGTGATGAGCAGTGAGGGTCCTTTCTGAACTAATCTGGCCCACATTTTCTTCTCTCCTGCTGACAAGACAAGCATCAGAAACTTTCATCAAGCCTGCCTACACTCAGGGAACATCAGCAGGAAATTTAGCAAATAATTAGCAATCAGAGTTTACTTGTGAAAAATCGAGTTGCAGGAATTCTTTTTTCCGTCTCAAGGTAGCAGGTTGATAATGAGGACTTCCAGTCTGACATAAATCCTTGTTTTCTCATTGCCTCTTTTCTGTTAGTCTGAAGATTAAAAAAAAAAAAAAAA